>JANJGK010007477.1:0-30000 GCA_039081455.1 Macrobrachium rosenbergii | reverse complement strand
TTAATTTTTCAGTTGAATAGACCATGACGATGACTTCCGATAGACAGCTCATCTATTCTGATCTATTGTCTATGTACGAGAATCACCACTAACGGAAAAAGACATCGCATTATTCTAGAATTTATTTCAACACAATTCTATCATTTCATTCCAGGTCAGCCTCTCAACCAGAGAGAAAATTCCTCTGCTGTTAGAATAAACAATCAAATATCTACTAATTTAATAACCTACCTATCTATCTACCTTCTCATTTATCTACTTATTTATCTATTCATCTCGATGACAAAGCATACACCTCAAGAAGAAGGAGAGAAAGAAATTCCCTGGTCGAGGCTGAGACGGAAGAAGCCATTCTGGAAGTTGGAACGTCTCTTTTCATCCAGACTCCTTCACAATATCTCTTCCTGGGGACTGTAAAAAGTTATAGTTTTTCGTTCAGAAACTCACTCCAGTTTAGATAAAAGTCCCGTTATATTGAGGGAGCCGAAGATTACTGGAAGGTTTCGGCTTGGGAGGGAATATGTATATGTATATGTATATGTATGTGTATATGTATATGTATATATGTATGTATGTATGTGTATATATATATATATATATATGCGTGTGTGTGTATATATAAAATGTATATATATACATACATACATATATACATAGAGAGAGAGAGAGAGAGAGAGAGAGAGAGAAAGACCGGAGTGGATGACGGTTTCAGAAAACCTGGAACTTACTATCCATAGACTATCCTTGTTACATACAAAACAAAATAAATATGTAAATAAATAATATTACTCCTTCAGCCAATACAATTTTTTTATCACATATTTTGGGAAGAAGTTTCTCAGCCCATAGCCTTCTCTTCTGTAACTACCAACATCAGTCGACAACCCACCAGGTACACTGCTAAAATCAGCAGAGAAAAAAAATAATTGATAAAATAATAGATTACAATCATCAACATCAATACCTCACAATCTGTCAAAAAAAATCATCACCAAGAGTCAATTCTAACTGATATCAAAATGGTGATTTGGTAATTGCCCTGAAATCAGAAATCATTGGCAATTTGATGATTTTTTAGCTATTCATTTCAATAAATAATTGAGGATTAATCATAAAATAATTAGTTACCTATTCCTGATCTATGGCTAGATTTATATATAGGAATTTCCGGTCGAGTTCGTAATTGAATACTGTTTTGATATTGATGTAATGTATTTCCTGTCATGCTCTGGTCGTAAATGTATGTATTCACGTTTGATTGATAGATAAATAGGTTTTTCTTCTATGTTAATTTTTTTCTGTAAATAGTAGGCTACAGTAAATATTATTAATACCATTGATTATTTTTGTGTTTTGAAATTAGGTAACTTAATGTGTTATTGAATCGTTATGAAATATCTAATAAATTTGTTTTATTGAATATGTTCTTATTGTATGTTTATCACACACCCATATAATAAGTAGATATATATATTCTGTATATATATATATATATATATATATACTATTCTATATTCACTTATGAATTATCCTTCTTTTTCCCTTTAGTTAAAACATTCAAATCTCTGTCATTTGTATTTTACATATTTATATCCTAATAACATATTATTACCATCACCATTATCAAATTCCATATCGATTGAAGTCCAAAGGAACAAGAGAAAATGGGTATTAATTTGGTAAACACGCCACAATAAATCAGAATTAGAAGAACAAACATTAAGATTGTATTATATATATCTGAGGTCAATTTACCCTGACTTCTTTCCAATTACTTATATTAAGAAATATTAAAACATATATAAGTAATATAACTGTTAGCGATTCAGAATCGTTTTCTGTTTCATTGAGAAACTATAAAGAAAACGGAAATTCAGGACTGACTAATGTAATTGTGAACATATGTACCGGTAATCATGTGTAAATGTAACTGAAATTATTTTTTTCAATTTTTCTATAATATTCATACAAAATGAAATAGCATATTACCTATTAACAATAATTATTACTCTTAGAAACACCTTGTAACGGTGGTTAGGTATTTTAACTATCT
This sequence comes from Macrobrachium rosenbergii, assembly GCA_039081455.1. NCBI lineage: Eukaryota > Metazoa > Arthropoda > Malacostraca > Decapoda > Palaemonidae > Macrobrachium > Macrobrachium rosenbergii. The sequence continues at coordinate 27,947 of JANJGK010007477.1, read as the reverse complement.
AATTACCTTGTTAACAGCTTCTAGTGGTAGTAATTAGTCCTAATTACTCGACTACCTGTATTGCTAATCATCTCACAAAGGCTTCCACATTATCCCAGACCTTTGGAATTCCCTTATTACTTTCGTTTTCCCTGACCATTTGGTTCTGCATTCTTAATTCCGAAAAGCCTGGGCTAGTTAAGGGCACTAGATTGATATATTATGGACCTACGAAATTAAAATTCCAGTGCCTATGTATAAATTCTTTAAAAGTCATCACCAGCAAACTATTTTATATAAGAAATTATTCCTAATCAAGAGGAATAAATCACTATTAATGGTCATAATATTCACTGCATATTCATTGCTTGAAGAATATCACCATTTGTTAATTAACTTCATAATAAGGATTATTTTTATTTTGGGGGGTGGGGGGAGGGGTGCAGACCCTATGTTCCCTACCTAGGTACTAAGGGTCTAAGGAAGGGTCCAAAATTAAGTAAGCATACTAGTGCAGCGAGAGAGAGAGAGAGAGAGAGAGAGAGAGAGAGAGATCAAAATAAGGTTGATTTCACATTCATTTATTTATCACAAATCCGTGAAATAACTGTTAAATATCTTCAATGGATATTTGCTTAATAAGATAACAGTATTATATGATAAAATCCCCCTCAAGGCTCCCCCTAACACCCCAAAAAAATAAATACTGGGGCCATTTCACTTCTCGTCTAATGTAAGTAGCAGACTACCTTTGTCTAAGTTAACTGAGTCACCACTAGATGGCCTCAGAATCAGCTTTTAAGCCTCAGAAGTAATGCTTTTGCCATCTCTCATTAGAAAGTATTTTATAATTTAAAGTTTGCATTCATACATTTATAACCATAGTGTATTTACTGTCCATATGGCTGTATTGTGAGATCAAACGACAGTGATACAGAGAAATGAATTATCCCAAATTCATAGCTAATGACATATATTATCCCTGCGTGGTCTTCCTTAGGTATAACCATTTAATGTTGTTTTTTTTAGAGTGAATGACACCAATAATCTACTGTCGAACAGCAACTGATTGAAGGTAAATCTGTTTTGGTAGATAATACTAGAGAGGTGGAGGTTTATTCAACCAGAGTCGAATATTCTCTTTAACAAATAACCATCGTCTTGACGTTTCATCTGCACAAAAAATTATTTAAATGACGAGTTGGCAACCTTCTCGAACACTGTCAGATGTAGAAGTCATTAATAATTATAATTCTCACAAGAACTGTGTTTGGCGATGAACCAATCGAAAATTAAGATAAGGCAATGTTAGCAGATAGCTTCAATTGCTTATACATCTAATAAATCATTAATTTATAACTGTTACATGTAGAGATTATGACAATTACATCATAACGTCATGCAAGAGCAGGCAATAATGAGTGTAGTACCTACACTTAGGTATAAGGGTAGGTTTTAGTGTCATTTATTGACGAACGCAAATACTACACTTTCTGGTGGGAATATTAAAAAAGGTGCCAATAGATGGCGTTGGCTGCCCCTTTCTTAAACCACAGGTCAGTTTCCTCGCCAAGGGAGTTAGATTGTTAAACTTTACTTCCAGTTTCAGTGGAAAACCTTTAGATTTCTTTATCCTAAAATAAATTTTTATCGTGACGATACAAAAATCACAGATTTTGTAATACTGCGTTACCACCCTGAGGTTATTCTTCTTTCATTTTAATACGTTTTTATCTAATTATTAATTCATGAATTTATTTCTTCTTTTTAATGAGATTTCTACTTTCTGTACTTCACTTTGCCTTCTCTTACATCCTAATGAGCTCCATATTCTCTGAGAGCTTGAATTTCAAGTCAGTGGCCCCTTTGGTGGGCTTGTTCCATATGGATAGGGTTCATCTTCTGAATAATAATAATAATAATAATAATAATAATAATAATAATAATAATAATAATAATAATAATAATAATAATAATAATAATAATAATAATAATAATGGACTTCAAATCACAAGTAGTGCAAATCTACCATAACCCGTCAGACACTACAAAAGACAAACATAAGATTGTACCATCTCAACAGAAAGCTTTCTATAATATTAACTTACAATAACACAAAAACAAAAATTCCGTCATTAATTTTTTATTATCATTTTCTACCTTTATGGTGGGTTTTATTTCTAGTGAAGTTACCAGACTGGCCACCTAATTAACCGGGTGTCACCTGTGTTCCCAGGTGTCCTCGGGGAATTAAGCAATGGACTCTTAATAAATTCCTTTAGTTTCTTTCAATAGAGTTTATCAAATGTATGATCTGTCTCATTAAGGCTTGGTCGCGTAATGTATGAACATTTGTGGAAACAATTCACTGGTGAAAGCACACAGCTTGCTTCATTTATTTATTTCTTATTGGCAAGCACAGCGGTACATTGTAAGCATTTAATCATGCGGTTGTTGTTTTCCGATGGGTGTATTGAACTCTTGTTGTGGTAAATGTTGTGAGCTAGTTCATGATTTATCTGCTGTGTCATGGATGAAACCCTTATAAGAAAACTTCTTGCATAGTCGTTACCAAGACTGTTACCCAACGCAGTTGTTTAATTTGCAAGTTTTGGTGGAATATGAGCACATAGAAATAATAGATATGGGATCAAACTACTTCAGAATGATAGAACAAAATACTTTTTTAAGTCCTTTCACCAGTGCCTAAAGCTTCTCCTTGCTGTTACCAAGGATGACTGTTATATAGTAAGTGGCACCGAATCTCTTGACTGTATATTATATAATCTTTAATTGTCATAATTAAACAGAACAACTCGCTTCTACCTTAATTTCGTCTCTCTATCTATCTATCTATCTATCTATCTATCTATCTATCTATCTATCTATCTATCTATCTATCTATCTATCTACCTATCTCACGATACCTAACAAGATCCAAGAAAATAAATAACATTATTATTATTATTATTATTATTATTATTATTATTATTATTATTATTATTATTATTATTATTATTATTAACTAAAGACATTCTGAAATGCCTTCATAGCTAAAGTCTTTTAGAAAGTAAAAAGGCAGGTAATTTTGTAAAGGTTTTATTACAAAACATATTTTACACCCATACATACTTGTCACAATCAAACAGAAGGAAAAATGAAATCAAGATGCAAAGGTTATATATATATATATATATATATATGAAACACCCTTGATTTAATGAACACACACATGAACATTCACATAAAGACTAATTGCCTTATAATACTTCACATTCAAGAAGGGACTCTGGAAGAAAATTGTCCAAAAAGCACACCAGATAAAGTACAGCAGAAAGAAGAAAAGAATGAAATGAGAAGAATCTAAAATACAAATCTTCCTTGGTTCTTCTGCTAACCAGAACCTTTGAAAGGCAAACGAAAGCTTAAACAGGAAAGATTTAAAAGGTAAGACTAGATATGGCATTCATTATCCATCACAGAGTCTTTGAGCAGAGATGGAAGCAAGTTAACACTGAAAGATGTAACAATTTGGCACAAGCAAGTTTTGGAGAGATGGGAAAAAATAAGAGGTTATCAGAATTCAGATTCCTGACACCTTAGCTTTTGCCTCTTGTCAAGGAGAGGAAGAGAGGAAAGTCAAAGAAGAAAATGGTATGGATAACAAGACAAATGACTAGGAAATGATATTAACAAAACAACAGAGCAGCAGACTAACTATGTAATGGGGTACCATAACCCTGTCAGACATCAAAATTGCTTCAGCTGGTGTTCCGCACATATCTTGCTGGGACAACATTGTTTCTCCTGCTTTATTTGATAAGATTTATCACAGGGATTTATTGATTATTCTGCAGCAATGACAAGATCTAAGCTGTCACTGATATCTTCAGGTAAATGGTGGCTTTGCCTTGATCACTAAGTCTCAGTGTAAAGAGCCACTTCCTAACATTTATTAGGAAGAGTATCTTCACCAGAGAGTCTGGACCTAATAGCAGCCTACCCATTAATGGCCAGCATCCCCAACAGATACCTTGACTTTCAAACGGGAGCAGTTGCAGTCCTTACGCCTGAAATGTCGGCGTCACCCCCGCCAGGAGGTCTTTCCCAGCTCCGTACGACCACGGTATATTAGGAGTGGACAAGATGTCAGGAGTGGCGGCTACAAACGCTGCCTGGTCAGCCCAGGGCTGGAGTCCTGGAGTCAGGGGGATGATCGGCTCGCTGGCCCCATAGCCGAATTTGACGCCGCACTGAGGCTTGACTGTTACGTAGTCCTTCACCACGTGAGTCTGGTGTTTGAAAACTGTCTTGGTGAGGAACTGCGTGTGGTAGACTGTATCTGTGATGTAATTGGTGCGGTACACGGTTTTGATGACCGGCACTGGCTCGAAGGCCGTTGAGACCAGGACTTTGTTGTAGGTGGATATCGTGGGCACGTACTCCTTGACCTGCTGCGTCACCGTGATGGGTCCTAACACAGCGGGTGCCTGGGCAGCTTCGTAAATTGAAGTGGTGACGTGGTTGTATTCTGTCGTGGTGATGTACTGTGGCGGGGCGGTTACCGTCACTAGCTTCGGTTGGAACTCGGTGGCAATTTGAGTCACATACTCAGTTACGGTTTCCAGCACGAGGGACGGCTGGAGCTGAATCTGTTTGGATTACGGGTAAGTCAATGTTTCAGACGCTAGAAAGAGTATATTACAGTAGTTGTGCCCCAAACGCAGCACAGGGAAGTTGAAAATGGGATGTCTTATTGGTGCTACAGTTAAAAGACAGGACTTTGAAAATCAAGTGCATCCCGGTAACAAACAGACAATCAAACTAACTTACCTTGGTCTCTGTGACGTATGCTGTGGTGGGGACCCGAATTGTCTGGAAGGCATTGCTGATCCTCACATCAGGAACGGTCTGGGTGATGAAGTCAGTGGCTGTGACAGTCACGAACCTTGTCCTGAAGACTGGGGCGAAGTTCACCTCGGTAGTTCGATGGAAAATGTTGTTAGTCTTCACTTGGAGTTCAGTCTGGAAAGGAGGTTTAAAGAAGCTGTACCATTAGGATTTGGGGAGTTCAGTTGGACTCCTAAAAAGGTTAGTGTCATTTCCTTAAATTTCTCACAGAAATTTGTGTCTCTACAAGGATTTGGGGAGTTCACTTGGACTCCTAAAAAGGTTAGTGTCATTTCCGTAGATTTCTCTCAGAAATTTGTGTCTCTACAAGGATTTGGGGAGTTCAGTTGGACTCCTAAAAAGGTTAGTGTCATTTCCTTAAATTTCTCACAGAAATTTGTGTCTCTCCAAGGATTTGGGAGTTCACTTGGACTCCTAAAAAGGTTAGTGTCATTTCCGTAGATTTCTCACAGAAATTTGTGACTCTAAACTCTAAACCTAAAGGATACTAGGATCAACAGATGACAAGCGAATCTCCCTGGTTTTCATTAGCAAATAATTATGAATTTCAAGATTCTCTGGATGAATATGATGATAACAATAACCAAATAAACAAAGGTAATTATTAATTACAATAAGATTAGCTTCCCCTAGAGATGAAGACACTTAATAATGGTGATAATAGTATAGATAATGATATCAAATACCTCAGTGATGAAAGTGCTTCATAACAAGAATAATGAAGATTTCCTGAATGACGAATATATTCAGTAATAATAAAAATAATAACCTCTGTGATGTAGTTATTCCTAGGGACGGCGATGGACCTCGTGTAGGTCGAAATCAATTTCTGAGTCAAGACATCAGTGACGTACTCTGTCTCCACCTGTTTCTGGAACTGTGTTTGCAAGAGCACCGTTGGGACGAGGTTCTGGACGAACTCTGTCTGGACGATGGGGACCTGGAAGTGGAAAAGAGACAGGGAGATGTAGGACAGTAAGTCATTCTGCGTGGGTCGTTTGAAACTGAAATAAAGGGTTTCTGGTTGATGTGAGAATGGAAGATGGTGGCCTATATTCTTAAACCCACAAAGAATAGCACTTCCACACAAAGAATGAATGAACAACCCCACAGAGTATGTATAAATATGCCCACAGTGGACAACCCTTTCAAATCACTGCATTCATACCCACAAGCTCTCCCAGCCTAACCTACCGGCACAGTCTCGGTGATGAAGTTGGTGACGAAGTGTGTCAGGGGCTCGCACTTGGGAACCTGGACCTCGACGACCTGGGGTTCCACGTGGGGTGGCGGGTAATTCGGAGTGGGACCCGGGGCGTGGAAGGCGATGAGTGGGGGCGCGACGTCCTGCCCGCCCTTAAAGAAGGAGTTGATTCCTCCGAAGATGTCCCCGAGGCCCCCTCCACCTTTCTTGACGCCTCCGTCGTTGAAGTAGACCGGCTGCAGGTACGACGACAGGCCTGAGCCACCACCGCCGTAGCCACCACCGCCATACCCACCTCCGAATCCACCCCCGTGCCCAAGCCCAAAGCCCCCTCCTCCGCCCTTAGAGGCAGAAGTGAGGGGAGCCAGGCACGCCAGGAGGATGAAGAGCCTCATTTTCTTTATCGTGGCTGCTGGAAATGATCATTATAACGATAAATATTTGACGGAGGTGAGTGGCTCATTGTGTGTGAAGCCGTCCATGCGCTACTGATGGGCAATCTGAATAGTGTATCAGATTTTTTATATATAAAAATAAAAATCTAATAAAGTTCAAAAATTAATTTTTTTTATATTTGCAGTGCAAGATAAAGATTATGTTAATTATGAATAAATAAAATAAATCTGAAGTAAATTTTCAATAAAAAATATTTTTCAGTAACAAGAGACTTACTAAGTGAACATATTCGTATACGCATTCATGTATGCATTCTAGAATATACAGCCGTATGCAGTGAATGCATTCGAGTTCATGCTCATGTATATATAGAATTATACATAATATCTATAGTTATTATGATAACAACATGCACATTCATATATATATATATATATATATATCTTTCAACTCAGCAACAGCAAGAATATTAATACAAAATAACAGTGACAGCACCCTCGTAGCCTCTCTCCAAAGTCATCCCCTTACAAGACTAAGTCCATTTATTCCCAAAGATAAAAAAGAAAATCAACTTATACCTGACCGGTTCTAGAGTAAAAAAAAAAAAAAATTGCCAGCTCAAATCACCGCCAGCTGCTGCGTAGATTACCTTACCTCGACGGCAGGAGGCAACGCACTAAGTCGTACTGTCGGACCTCGCCCCTATTTAAAGCTTCTGGCCCACCTCGCACCCGGTCACCAACGACCCGAAGACGAGACAAAAACCTGGTCAAAGAAAGGTGGATTTTCTTCTCTCTGGCAGCCCCGAGCGCCTAGGGCCATCAATGGGGGTTTGGGAGGATGTAGACGAATTCGTAATTGTGAATATTTAGAAAAGATTTGACCTGCCAACAAAAGTAGTGGTTGAAATATTGCATAAGTTAATTTGGTGTGATTCTCTAAAAGGGTCAGACGCTTCAGGACTGAATTTCAGCTCATAAATACCCTTTAAAGAGTTAATGATTGTCTATTTTCAATCATACATTATTACTGTTTATCATTTACAAAGGAAAATTAGCTCCAATCTTGTAATTGAAAATTATGAATTGAATTTCTGTAGAGACACATTAGGTAAGCTATGATGTTAAATTTTATATTGAGCACAACAAAGTGGATGAGAGAGAGGGAGAGAGAGAGAACACACTTCAGTCCTTTCTTTATGATTTATTTGACTGGGAGATGGAAACAGCGTGAGTAATGAATGGGAGAAAGTGAGAAAGAACGATGAAAGTAGACAATGTACTTTCAAATCAAGTGGTCTCAGACTAATGACAACACTGGGTGCAAGATCTGGTCACTGTCATCTTAAAATGCCAAAAGATGGGGGCATATTTTTATTTCTAAGATTATTAGAATTTTTGTATGTTTGATCCCTGTAAATAATTGTTGATCTTTGAGAATTATTATTAGGCTCCTATTGATACAAGAAAATTATAAAAATTATGTCATAATGATAAAACTAAAATTAATTATGTTATTTTGATTGCTAAATAATAACAACAAAATTATGAATATAGTAAAAATGAATTAATTACAATAATTCAGAGAAGTAGGATATCATGTAATGATAACAATAATTCCTAATTATTTACTTATCAAGCCATCATTCCTCTGCGTGGGCGAAACGAACACGCCCCAACATCGCATGGAGGAAATGAACACGCCCTTTCTTTTGTACCCTAATGAACGCAGCCAATCTCCCTAAAAGATGGGTTGTCTTAATGCTTTCTAAAATGAAAAGTTTTTGGTGTTTTTATTTCATTCTTTATTTGGGACTGAAATAAATAGCATATTTAAAGGCTATTTTATCTTCTTTCGTGATGCTTGCTTGAATAAATAGCTAAACTCTTCATTTTGAAATGTATAAAGTTTGAATATTGCTTGTAGAACTTGGGCATGACCAAATCATTTGGAACCTGTTCGTGAGGAAAGGAGCGAGAACGCAAAACAGGTTCTTGTGTCAAGAACGAACAAACGAACAAGCAACTCGCGTGAGTTTACCGCACTACATCCTAAAGTAATTTTCCGTGCATAATGTTAATGCTTTTATATAAAGGATTTTGTTGTGGACTGATTGTTAATAACCTTTGCTCATTTCTGGTTCCGAAGTGATGATTTGAGGCTATTTTCTCTGCTTAATGGTATGAGATTTTTATATAATAATAATAATAATAATAATAATAATAATAATAATAATGTTTTTTTTTCAGGGTAACAACAATAATCTAAATATTGATAAACCCCACTTTTAGAATTTATGACAGTACGTATTGTCCTAAGCAACAGGACAAACAATTTATCATAATACTAATAATAATGACATTTTATCAATACAATACCAATCAAACTTGTTATCTAATACTATGAAATATCCTGTTGTATATTAAAACACATGAAAGAATCAATATACCAACAGACAAAAAAAGGACTGAGAATATTTTGATAAAGGAATAACGAGACGAAAGATGAGACTCGAGAATTTGGAAGAAGAGAGTGAAAGGATTGGGGGAGAAATGAAAAAATGTGAGATTTTAATTTTTTTTTTTTTCTTTTTTCTTTTTTCTTTCATCAGGATAACATGAGTTTCGAAAGTTGAAATAGTTTGGGCTACCATGTGTCAGGTTTTAAGGATATCATTATTTTTTTATGTGTAATTGTGAAAAAAAATGATGATTATAATTACAAACTACTAAATTGTATAAAGAAAGTAATGATATGAAATGAAAAAGTAATTAGTAAAGTAAAAATATATGGTAAAATTTTTACTACATATTTTTTCCAAACTGTCAAAATAAAATTCATTCAAACAACAACAAAAAATAAAACTTTAACAGTTTTCAACTATTTCAAAGTCTCAAAAGTCACGACTGGAGAATTTATGAGTTGAAATTATACCAATTTAACTGCAGCAAAAATTTAACACTGGCGAATGAGTGCTTAAAAACCCATCAGATATTTCTGGAAGGCAATTTTTCACACTTAGTGAATATCACGTATGCAAATTATGACCTAGAAAATGTAAAAAAAAAAATTAGTCAAATAATAATAATAATAATAATAATAATAATAATAATAATAATAATAATAATAATAATAATAATAATAATAATAACAATGCTGACTTCAAATTTGGTTAGGTAGTGGTATTGTGAAAGATATATGTTTCGTGAAAGAGAGAGAGAGAGAGAGAGAGAGAGAGAGAATACCTGTCAACCTCAAATGTAGATAAGTAAAGAGTTTGGAAATGCGAGTATGTAAGTGCTTGTATGAACTAGAGAGAGAGAGAGAGAGAGAGAGAGAGAGAGAGAGAGGGAGAGAGAAAGTTCATACCTATACCATCTCGTCCCCTTTCCCTCGGTTCCTTTCACTCAAACCGTTTTCGCATAAAAAGAAAACTAAACAGACCGTTTATCTTCCAGTCTTCCAGATTCCTCAATAAAAGCTATTCCTTCTCATTCCTCTTTTTTTTTTTTATTTGTCGTACTTGTTCGATGGGTTTTTATTTACGTGCTGTCTGAAACTTGTTTACTTCCTATTCCTACAGCAAAGCGACAGGAGCGGTTTGCGTTTCATTTTTTTGCGGGGAGGGGAGAGGGGGGTGGCCCCCCCCTCAAACTTTCTGCCAAGGAAAACGATTATCGGGAAACCTCTATAATTGAAGGGTGTTTAGTGAGCCGCGCCCCCCTGAGTACTTATACAGTCTTTATTTTGAAGGGTTAAATTTGATGGGTCCTAAGATGAATTTGGGTTTAGTCAGCAAGCATGCGCCGGCACACACACACACACACACACACACGCATATATATATATATATATATATGTACATAAATTTACATTCAGTGATCAAAATAAATAATGATATTATTATACGAGGCACACCACAAAGTTGGAAACAGAAGCATATATCAAATTCAAAAGCATATGACTGGAAAAGCAAGGTAACTTAAGCAATTCATTTATACCTATTTCGACATAATGCTTTCTAAAGGACTTTAGATTCATACGTATTGGGCATGTGGAGTTACAGAGTCAATGGCATCTGTCTGTATTTCCAAAAGGTCACTTGATTTTCAGTATTTCTGGCTGTTGTGATGAGAAGATTTTTTTTTTTTTTCTTTGTTCGTAATAGCGGTTGCGACACCCACCTCTCACTCGGTGCATTCCACTGCGAATGCGTATTCTTCTCTCTCTCTCTCTCTCTCTCTCTCTCAGCAGATACCTGTTCCAGATAAAATCCTCACTTCATGATAACGCAATGCTTGCATCCAATACATTCTCCTGCTCTGTTTGTCTGTCTATAAACTTCCGCAGTTTCTTGGCCATATACGTGATACAAGTTGAAAGTCTTTGTTGCAAATTCTTTATTCCTTATTTGCAATGTTTATTGCAGTTTCATTTTCGAAGAGAAAGAGATTGTTCTTATTATTATTATTATTATTATTATTATTATTATTATTATTATTATTATTATTATTATTATTATTATTATTATTATTATTATTATTATTATTGCAACAGTAATGTTTATTGCTATTTTATTTCCAAATGGAAAGAGATTGCTATTTTTTTCCAAATGGTTATTATTATTATTATTATTATTATTATTATTATTATTATTATTATTATTATTATTATTATCATTATTATTATTTACTTTATCTTAAGCAATTTCTTCATTGTCTCTTTCAATTTCACCCCTCGATCACTATCTTCAAGATTAAGGAAACGAAGATACTTGCTTAGTCAAAGCCAGAACGCTTTAGAAAGTGACAAGATTCCTTGATCTCTCAAACATTCCTGCCATTTTCGCTCTGCCAAATTGTTACCCCCAAAATCTTTAGGCTCAATCCCGGTAAGGTCGAACCTTTGGAAAGAAACAAGAGGGGAGTTTTTTTTTATTTCCAGAGGTTCGTTCCTCGGAGATTGTAGACGCCATCAGAAAGTACCCTAACAAAATTCACTCTCGCTTTCTATAGTTTTTTTTTTTTTTTTTTTACTTATTGGTTGGTATGTTTTTTTTTCCACGAGTCCAAAAGTTAAAGACTGGTTTCTGGAGTTTCTTTTTTTTTTTTTTTTTGGCGTAGCTGAAACAGGTTTCAAACTTATTTGATGGCGGGAAACTGAAATGGAATCGCGGTTAAACATGGATTGCGTCGCAAACTGTTTTGCTGAGAAACATTACTAAAACTGTTGACAGGGTTTTAGAGCAGCAGAACTCTATGATACAGTTTCTGGGAACTGTTGGAAAATGTTTTAAAGCAACAGGATGTCTGTAGAAAGCTTTTGTACAGTTAGACAGTTACTAGAAAATTTGGCAAATGTGTAAGGCAATATATACCTGTCATTATAAACAGTTTCCTAGAGACAGTGGACAAAACTGCTGTGAAGAGTGTAGAGGAACAGGAATTATAAAAAAACAGTTTTTAAAAGAAAGGTTGCTAGAAGTTTTTCTTAGAACTACTACTACTGGAACTGTCTCAGAAACAGTTTTAATAAGAAGAAAGTTGCTAAAGTTTAAAAGCAGAGACATCTTAATTTTTTACCATTTTTGTCATTAAAGATGAAATAAAAAGTAACAAAAAACTTCTATACATAAAAACTTCTCAGGCTGAAACTACTGTCATGGTACAAAATTCCCAGAAAAAAATAGCCTACTTTCTCTAAGGTTTTTTCTCACAGTGAATGATTTTTTGCCATTTTTTTCAGAATTTTTAGACAATTCTGGGTTTCCCAGAAAGTCAAAAAAGAATAAGTCTTCATGTCAAATAGGCTTTAGATGATGAGTCATTATCCTCTGGATCCAATAGTATTTGGATAAAAAGGAGAGAAAATAAAATATCATTCATAACTGACATTGTCCAAATCCTATTTGAATATTGTTACAACTACCATTTTCTTCATGTAATTGATAATGACTTTACGATACAGCATTATAGCCTGTTTTGTAAACACGGCAATACATTACTTCACGACTGTCGAGTTCTGATGGGCAATATTTTTGCAGGAACTGCATAACCAGTTCAGCAGCTTTCTTTGGAAAGGAGAAGAAGAGGTAGAAGAAGAGGAGGAGGAGGAGGAGGAGGAGGAGGAGGAGGAGGAAGAGGAGAAGGAGAAGGAAGGATAGTTGACGTAACTGAGTTCTGGGGAAATCCATTGCTTGAGCATCACCTTTCATGACTTGCTGGAGGAAAGTAATAATATTCTCTTCTTCGCATAATGTCAATTTTGTTTTGTTAATGGTATGCTTATTGGTATTAATATTCTCTTCTTCGCATAAACGTGATTTTGTTTTGTTAATGGTAGGATTAGTTTAAGTCCATTTGTATACTCTATTTCTAAAAGAAATTCCACGTTCAATATCCGGCTTAGCCGAGGTATGTTCATACCAAGTTGTTTATTTACTTTCTGTTAGGAGAAAGCTAGACACTTTCCCTTTATAAATACGGCTTGCGAGGTTTCCTTTATACATCTTTCAAGTTGTTTATTTACTTGCTTTTGGAAGGAAGTTAAAACATTTTCCTTTATATAGACGGTTTATGAGTTTTTGTTTGTACCATATAAGTTACGAGTCATACCATAACTTTAAATCTTTCACAGTCTAGTCCTGATTTACTTAATGAAAGCTATGTAAAAATCACCCTTATATCTTTCATATTTTCTTTTTTTTTAACTAATAAAAACCAGAAATTTGCATTGCAACCTTAAAATATTTTTCACCAGAGGTATTGTGCTTGAAGGAGGAGCTATATAAAATTTTATGCTTCCAGAATGAAACAATACCTCAGGCTATGTCACTGAAACCAAAGCCACAGAGTCGTGAAGTTTGTTCCTCGAAAGAATCTCTACTTCTTTGGATTTATTTGTTATTGTAGTATTTGTTGCTTAGATTTTCAAATCTGCCATTTGTAATATAGCTAATTTGCACTTCAGTCCTGACAAGTACAGAAGAAGAACTTAGTAACATTCCTTTTTAATTCTCGGAAAATATACATCTATTAAAATAATTTTTACTTGAAAATAACCAATAGTAACTCAGAAAAAATTTCAGGAAATTATAAAAGCCATGAAAAACAAAGACCATACTCTCTTTAGATAATATTTATTCGTATCTATAAGCCCAGTCAAAACTAATCACTAAAAAAATATATTGAAAAAGATATTTACCAACCAAATCCTATCGCCATGGATCAGTGACCTCGACATCAAAATATTCATGGTAGTAACCATCTGCCCTTCGGGATTCTTCAGTAGGTGACCTTGAATATTAAATGCCAGCAAATGGCAACACCCATAGAATCCCTTATACCCTATACCTTATACCCTATACCCAATCTCCTCGTACGATGTGCCCTTGAATATTAACGATGACCTCCAAAAACAACTCTGGGTAAATATAGCCAATAATAATAATAATAATAATAATAATAATAATAATAATAATAATAATAATGTATATATCCACCTTCCAATTATTAAAAAATGTATTTCCTTCTCTCATTACCTATCCACCGTCTTGCTTTGGTTATGCAAATTCGTGGCACGATTGTTAGCGTTAGGAAAAGAGAAATTCAATTTGCATGACAGAGAGAGAGAGAGAGAGAGAGAGAGAGTCGAATGGTTTTCCCTGCTGAACCCAGGGTGAGAAGTTCATGTGAGGTTCATAATCATCCCTTAGGAAGCACCCTTGGGTTTATAGCCTAAAATGCATTATGCAAGAGAAGCAGAGTTTCTCTCTCTCTCTCTCTCTCTCTCTCTCTCTCTCATTATGCATCACGTCTTTTCTTTGGGTGCGTGTTTTAGGTCAGCCCGTGATGGCTCGTGCCAACATGGCTACCTTTTATTTGCTTACATTTCTCTATTGCCTTGTTTTAAAGAGAGATATACACTGAATGACGAATTATTCTTTATTATCTGTAAAAACACCTTCATTACATAGCTACATTATACATTTAATCACTGGAAAATGTACATCTAAAATGGACTATTGCTGACTCTGAGATTACATACTATTAAGAAATGCACACGTCATTTGGAAATGCGAACGTCTTGTTTACATTCTGTAGAAGGGCAAATCATTTCCTTTCATTGTGATGCAACTGGATCATGTCACCTCTTCCCAAAATGGGCACAGTTCTGTAATGGCGTTGTGCCCAAGGGCGCTTGCTGCAGGTAATAATTACAGGAGCGAGTCTGGGGCAACGATTGGGTAGTAACATGATTACCCCGAGGTGCCATGAGACTTTGTAAAGGCGCAAAACGGATAGCGTGAGGTGGACTTCATGAACGCGCGCTTATTCAGTGGATGTTAAACATGTATAATATACCTGCTTAAAAAGATATTACTGCAATTCTGTGTATTCAGTCGTGCAGGCTGAATTTGCCTTGAAAATTGGTGGTAGTGAACTCTCTCTCTCTCTCTCTCTCTCTCTCTCTCTCCCCTGATCTGTTTTCCATTGATATATTGTATAATTTATTCTAGAACTCTTTCACCTGATCTGCGTCCATTGACACGTTCCATTTCATTGCATGAACAACTGGGCCTCTCTCTCTCTCTCTCTCTCTCTCTCTCCTCATCAATTAGATAAGGCACCAAACGCGTCGAGGCAAACGCACCCAGCCATCTCCCTTTCTCTGGCAAGGAGGGCAGCAGCTTCTCGAACTAAGAGAATACCTCCGATACCCCAGTTTTTCTTAACAGCACACGAACCCCCAGGCTGCGCGCCACTTTCGCTTTCTGCGTTTCTTTTTTGCTATTTTCTGGTTTTATTTTTTGGATTTTCCATTCCTTACTTGGTGCCAGTTTGTCCTTCTGTGTTGTGGTTGAAGACTGGCTGCCAGGCAGATGTTGGTTCTGACTGGTTGGAGTCGCCTTGATGTGCATTTACCTGGCTTCATATTTGTCTAACTGGATGTAACTGTCTGCAGTTTTGGATGGATGATTGGCTGTAACTGGTTGTAGCTTCCTGCCTTTTTATCTGACTGATTTGTTATTACAATTCTGCCCACATCTGGCTACAGTTCTGTCTGACTGGCTTTAAACTGACTGCTGGTTCTCCTGACTGTCCTGTTCTGACTGTATGACCTGTGTAAAATTCTTGACTGCTTGACTGTGACTGTGGAACTGTCTGACAGTCTTCCACTAATTTGTTGGATGTCTGTTTCTATCTGACTGGCTTGGTGACTGTCGTTTTCTGCATGACTGGCCTGCTGACTCGCCGGAAGCTCCGCCATGGGTCATTTTGCTATGACTGGCTGTTCTTTGACTGACTGGCTGTTTGTTTACAGACTGTCTTTTGTAGTCTGTCCCAGTTCAGCTGACAGACACAACTCTTTGACTCTGTAATTGACTTCCTCATCTCTCTTCCTTCACATATTTTCCCCTCCTCTCTCTCTCTCTCTCTCTCTCTCTCTCTCTCTCTAAGTCTTAAGCAGCACCTGTCTCCTTTCATCGACGCCAATCCCTCCCTAGGACCAGGTTATGCAACAGAACGATGACTAAGCAAGCACCCAATCGACGACGCATGATTAGCAAACGTACACATTACCTATAAGGTCACATCGGCAGTCAAGTAAAAACATATCTTCGTACCTCTAGTCTGCTTGCTTTCATAACAACATTCACCTTAGTTTGTTTTTTTTATGGGTATGTTTTGGGCATGGAGGCTGCTGGGTATGGGCCACATGCTCTGATTTAGTTGCAAAAGTTGCGTAGGTAACGGGGAATGCGTGCCTGATAGATATTTGGGAGTGCTTGTTGCTATACTTACCGCAGGGAATGACTTCTATAAAAGTCTAAATATACTATCAATCTGTAGTTAGATAGGAGTTGTTTCCTATGAACATTGACCATGAAACAATATTTAATATCTTATGAAGGACTCGTCAAAATTTAAAACATGGATGAGTCCCCAGAATGTCTCGAAAACTTAACAAGATTCAGTGTCTTTAGACAGATCCAATA
Source organism: Macrobrachium rosenbergii (assembly GCA_039081455.1). Taxonomy (NCBI): domain Eukaryota; kingdom Metazoa; phylum Arthropoda; class Malacostraca; order Decapoda; family Palaemonidae; genus Macrobrachium; species Macrobrachium rosenbergii. Next base: position 11,457 of record JANJGK010007477.1, on the reverse strand, counting down.
AAAGTGGAAATAATAAAGGACAGGCATCAAGATTTATAGGGTTTTAATAAATATACCATAAGCCAAAATAAAAAGAAATCTAAACAAGTCTAGGACATACAACAAGGAATACACAGTTTGGAGCATTTAATTAAGAATGGTAAAAGCAATACATTCTCAGTAAATCGAGAAGAAATATTTGTTACGGTAATCTATCTATATACAATCGAAACGAAACAAAAAATCCAGTCCATAGCAATCGGCCTGCTAAAGCGATGACCGACATACGACGAATTTTGCCAGTCACTATGGCCTTGTTTTTTCCACTAATGTTTTGCCTTTTCCTGTCACTTTTTATCGTAGGTTTTGTTCCAGTTACTGACCTACTTACAAACATAATCGTTTTCTTATATTTTTTATATGTCATTACATAACTTTTCTTGCCGATTTAGTCGTTAGAGGTAAACCAATACTCCATCCTGTGCTTACTCGACCGTACCTTTAAGCTATATGCTGGTTTTCCTGTATATATATATATATATATATATACTGTTAACACTCATTGTGGTTCCGGGTGGCCAGTGACCAGAAATGTATTAAGATTATACTTTAGAAAATGCTTTATTTGCACTGCTGATTACAACAATGCAATGAATTTCCTCCCTCTCTCTCTCTCTCTCTCTCTCTCTCTCTCTATTGGAACGCAGTATGACATTTATGATCAGGAAATGAACTTAAAACTGGTTTTCCTTTATCTATTTATTTAACTATTATCTATTCATTTACGGAAATGGCTACCTAATCCCACTTTGTAGGTGTTTCTTATCTCTCTCTCTCTCTCTCTCTCTCTCTCTCTCTATAAAAAGAACCCGCTCTTTCTGGTCGAGTAAAAGGGACCATGCCCGAGTTTTTCTCTCTCTAGAAAACCCGAACGGGCTCTAGAAAGGTGGGGTTGGGTTTTTTTTGGGGTTCCTCGGTATACGCTTTGAATATTCTTCTCTTTTTCTTTTTCGTTATACGCTGTACGGTAGGTATTCTGTTTTCTTCTTCTTCTTCTTCTTCTTCTTTTTCTTCTTCTTCTTCTCATACTCTGTAGATATTCTGTTTTTCTTATTCATATTCAAATCTATTATATGTTTGTTGATGATTATTTGTTTTGCGTCTTATTATTTTTAACTTCCTGAATCGAATATTTCCAAAGAAAATGTGTAAAAAAAAAAAGAAAAACAAACCTAGACTGGAATATCTAGTCACCATCTCACGTCCACAATAATGGAATATACTAAACCACTGGAATTTTTCATAGTTCAGTGTTTATTGTTTATCTCTACTAAAGGTTCCTTGATGCCGTAGAGATCGGGTGCTATTGTACTGAAGACGAGAGAGAGAGAGAGAGAGAGAGAGAGAGAGAATTTTGTAAAAGATCATGAAATGATAATAAAAATAATGATTAAGTATACATTAGTACAACATCATTTTACCACTGCCACGCCCCAGGTGTTTTGTTAATGTTATCAGTGAAAAAATAACACCCAGTCGGTTTAACATAAGCTAATAATACCATTACATCAGCTACTTCCTTTCCCAACCTGTCACTCACTTGGTAATGTGATGACGCAATCGCAGATATATATTAAATAGCAGTATTACCTCTTGGTTATAGCACCTTCGGCAAGATGGAATTAGGTCACTGAGCTGAAAAAAAATTTAAAAAATATTATAAAATATATTTTACATAAAATGAAAAAATAGAATACAATTCCTAAATGAAAAACTGGTTGCTTATTACCAAAATCCATCGAAAAATTTGCATAAAAAGAGATTGTGAGAAAGACACAAAAAAATAATCTGTATGGATTCAAGCACAATGTAATTTTTTGGACAGCATAACGTAATAAAAAATATATTGAATATGACATTGTTAAAAACTGAAAAAGGTCTGTGAATATATATGCCATTCATTGGGTTACATAATACGGATATGAAACCAAAAAAGTTATGCAAAAAAATAATGTAAGGAACAAGTAAAGAAGTGGCCATCACGATCTGCATAGATCGTGGTGTGTGATGTTGCTTATAAAAACACTTGATAAAAAAAGATTATTGGAAAAAAAACTTAAAAAACTTAGACAAGTGGAAAAAACGATACAAAAACGTGCAAAGAAGTGGGACGGATGGACAGAGCAAAAATGCAAATTCGAAAAAAAATTGCAAAAAAACTTGAAATGAGGTAATGCAAATAAGCAAAAAATCTGAGATTACACCATTGAGATTCTTCAGTATATCTGTTTCAAAATTGTTCTAGATGTTATCTATGAGTAATTATCTATGATTTATCGAATACATGTTATGGCCTGATTTACTTTTGTTTTTTTCATCCACTTATAATTTTTAACCACACTTTCACTCCCTGGTCTTGTATGAAGAAAAATATTGCGGTAATATATTGAGATATATGCAGTGGTCTTAAATAAAAGATGATATATATCCATGAATATGTTTCTGTGACGTTATAATCGTTCCTACCGTCATTATTGTTATTTTGTGCTCATAACATAAAGAGACCAAATCTTATAATTTTCTATTATTTTCACTGGAAGACCTTTATGCCGCATTGACTACACACACACACTCACACAAACACACTAAGATTCCCCCCATTCACTCTGACCATACCATCCACGACGCCATTTTTGGTCACCAAATAAGTCAGTTAACCCCTCAAAAAAACGCCATGAATATTTAAATGCATTCTTCTAACCCAATCTACTTTCTTCACTCACCTTCAGTTTCACACTTGCAACCATAGCTAAGGTATTTTAAGACAGACTAATGGAGGTCACGTGACTCAGCAAATCTTCGAAGGAAAAGGGGTAAATAAGATGTCATTTAGACTGAAGGAACAAGACTGATTAATGACCAAAGACTGATTACTTAAATTGGTAAATGGCAAAGATTTGGCTGGGTCACTTTGCTTTAGAGAGAGAGAGAGAGAGAGAGAGAGAGAGAGAGACAGAGAGAGAGAGTAAAATGTTTTACTGAGGGAGATTTAGAGAATGAGGAAGAGATTTCCCCAACTCATCTTATGGAGAGAGAGAGAGAGAGAGAGAGAGAGAATATTTCCTCTCTCTCCAAATAAGATCACAAAGAAATGAAAGTTCTTGCCTGCATCGAAGAAGCATTCTGGCACTAAATATTTTTTGTCAGAATATGACGTAATCTGAAACTCACCAAGTGATAATATTATTGTTAATAATAGTAATTTCATTTTCACTATTATTAACCCAGTTCAGAGGTCCTGAACTCATTCACATTGGATATTTTATTCAAAAACTACTTTCTTAGATATTGTTACTGACAATTTATGAATCTACATATCTTATTAATTGTTCTATATTAATTTTTATATTCTTTTTCATTTTGTCCATACTTTTCAGAACTGGACATTCTCGGAAGCCTGTGCTTTGTGTGGATAATACATTAGAAAATTCCCATGAACATTTTTTGCGTTTTTAGATTTGAATTATATTCAAAACTTTAACTGTTCCTTTTTCTTTATCAGATTAATAATCAATCTTTTTTTTTAATAAAATGTATCTACAGTTCCTCGTTTATTGAATTCGAAAAGAGCCTTTTCATGTATCTGAAAAATTTCCAGCTTTGATTGAAACTGATTTGTTTTGTCTTAAATATTTTGGGGCTTGTATTATTTGAGTTATAAAGATATATAGCCTTTGTAAAACTATTCTTAGTATTATTAGAATATTATTCAATAAATACTGGTATTTTATCAACTTGACAAAATTATGTTAGGTCTACAGAAGAAAACCAAGCAGATTTTATAACAAATAACGTTTTATTAAAATATACACATATCAAAATCACGCACAGCATAATATACAACGCAAAATAATGTACAAGAGAAATATATCTTACAACAACAACATGAGCATACATCACAATGCTATACATATACAATAGCATATGTATACGTAAAGGTATTTGGCTTGTACCCTTACTGGGTCTAAGCAACAGATTTACATCAAGAGACTGAGTATTGATGGGAAGGTAAAACTGACTGACATTAGTAGGTAAGATACTGAAAGTTGACAAACCCTGACTATAGAGAATGAGCAGCAAAATTCATATCTTGATTAGGAGTAAATTGTAAATTGTAATTTCTGGGTTGGAAATTGATAGAACACTTCCAATACGTGAAAAATGCTACGTATAACAGCTTGGTTCAACTGATCCACTTGTAGATGAGTAGCAAGATCTAGCCTGAACCTTGTTTACAAACTTGTCCACTTCAATAGATTGGACTAGATTTAGTCTTAAGTTCCCGAAGAAGTTGCTAGGACTTGTCTCAAGATTTTTGGACATTTCACTTCAAGTTTAGAAAGTATACAGAGTCCCAAAACTCACTTCTTCTAATTTTGCCATCCTACAGAAGATTCTAAGACTAATATGGAAGATGGTCAGCCTAGTTCTAAGCCTTCATCTCCTACTTATTCTTTTACCAAGGAGTGACAGGTCCTACTCCAAAGGCTTGTCCTCTTACCTACCCATAAAGATGGAGTGGTTAGAGACAGTCTAGTCCTTCATCTCACACTGAATCGAACCCAGGGTTTAGACACAGCCTAAACCTTCATCTAAAACTTAGTGGGACCCAGTGAAGAGCTTTAGGGCAAAGGGTCGGTTCACTACGTATCCACTTTTACGGTACTGCCGCCTAGGCCTTTGTCTCCGCCTAATCTGACGTCGATTGCACCGAGGCCGGCTCCTAGCCCACCACCTCCTCCTCCAAGTCCAATTCCTCCTCCTGATCCTCCAAGGCCTAATCCTCCTCCTGGTCCTCCTGGCCCTCCAAGACCTACCCCACCCCCTGGTCCTCCAATGCCTAATCCGCCTCCTGGTCCTCCCGGTCCTCCCGGTCCTCCTGGTCCTCCAAGACCTACCCCACCCCCTGGTCCTCCAATGCCTAATCCGCCTCCTGGTCCTCCCAGTCCTCCTGGTCCTCCAAGACCTACCCCACCCCCTGGTCCTCCAATGCCTAATCCGCCTCCTGGTCCTCCAAGACCTACCCCACCCACTGGTCCTCCGATGCCTAATCCGCCTCCTGGTCCTCCTGGTCCTCCAAGACCTACCCCACCCCCTGGTCCTCCGATGCCTAATCCGCCTCCTGGTCCTCCTGGTCCTCCAAGACCTACCCCACCCCCTGCTCCTCCAATACCTAATCCGCCTCCTGGTCCTCCTGGTCCTCCAAGACCTACCCCACCCCCTGCTCCTCCAAGGCCTAATCCGCCTCCTGTTCCACCGAGGCTAACTCCACTTACTGCTCCTCCAGGTTTAAATCCTCCAGTTGCTACCCCAGGTTTAAATCCTCCAACTGATCCTCCAAGGCCTACTCCACCTCCTACTCCTCCAAGTCCAAGGTCGTTGGTTGTTCCTCCAAGCCCAAGACCACCACCTGCTCCTCCAATTAACGTTTGCAAATCTAATTCATCGTCATCTACCGACAGACTTAGCGGAACAGCTCCTCCTCCTCCTCCAAGGCCAAGGCCACCACCAGACCCACCAAGGACCACACCTCCAGAGCTTACTCCCCCACTCACTGCTCCCAGCCCAAGCCCTCCTCCACCAAGACCTAGTCCAAGTCCTCCACCTGCTCCTCCTAGCCCAAGTCCACCTCCTGCTCCTCCTAGCCCAAGTCCACCTCCTGCTCCTCCTAGCCCAAGTCCACCTCCTGCTCCTCCTAGCCCAAGTCCACCTCCTACTCCTCCTAGGCCAAGTCCTCCACTTACTCCTCCTAGCCCAAGTCCACCTCCTACTCCTCCTAGGCCAAGTCCTCCACTTACTCCTCCTAGCCCAAGTCCACCTCCGAGACCAACTCCTCCAGCTCCAAGACCATCTAGTCCGCAAGGCCCGTCAACTGTCACAGTATACGGCACGGCCTGTTGCTCGACCACAGTGACAGCCTTAGTGACGAAGACCGTCTCTAAGGCGATAGCCGGCGTAAAGTGCTCCTCAGTCGCGGTCAGCGTCTGGACGATGGTAGGACCTAGCTTGACCGGCAGGGGAGCCTCGGTCACCGTCACGGTCTTGTAGACGGTGTTCGTCACCGTGACGAACTTCTGAATGGTCCTGTCTACGACTCGGGGAATGGGGACCGTCTCGGTGTATATCTTCTGCTGGTTGACGGTGCGAGCGATCACCCCGCCGACCTGGTTGATCCTGGCTGCGTCTCGAGTGATGGTGTGGAAGACGGTGATGGTGGTAGGGATTGACCTGAGTTGGATGTCTGTGACGTAGACTTTCTCCGGGACTTCGGATACTTGAGTGATTGTCTCGTAGAAAACCTTTTGTCTCACCTTCGGAAGGAAATATGGAAGTTTGAATGATTATCTGCATTAAATTTATAGGATGAAAAATAAAAAGCATCGTATGTCTACTATGAAAGCAATAAAGGAGATTTATTCTACCTTTCCAGAAAAAAGTAAAGCAAAACACATTCTTTGAGAGGCATATGAAACAAATTACAGCAGAACACACCTAGTAGCTGCAACTCTCTCTCTCTCTCTCTCTCTCTCTCTCTCTCTATCAAGACTGAAGAGTAAAACTTACCTCGGTGGCATAATCGGTTTGATAATCAAACGCCGTGGTGTAAAGGGTTCTCACAATGTTCTGGTCTACTGTCAAGTACGCTTTGTCGTATATTGTGGTCGCGAAGGGTATATAGACCACTGAAGTCTTGTAGATAGGAGCCTGTGGTGGAGAAGGAAGTGGGAATAGGTAACCAGGGTGTGTGTGTGTGTGTGTGTGTATATATATATATATATATATTGCTATGAGTGTTGAGTGTTCTCCCTCAGGTGGGTAACCTAACCCCGCTGACAAAATAATGATCAGAAATGACAAAATCAACCAACAAATAACAATAATGAACAAATAATCAACTCAAAAACATAAAAAAAAATAAGAAATACTTACGTATTGCGGCACAGTCTCCACGTGCGTGACGAAATCTGTCACGGGGTAGCAGGGCTGGATTTCCGGCCCGTAGAAGGCGTTGACGTGTATAGGGGCGGGGGGTGGCGGCGGTGGGGGGGCGGGAGGACCCACGATCACTGGGATATTGTGATGGTGGCCACCTTCTTCCTGTTCCCCGAATCCTTTTTCCTGAATCCCTCCCGCGATGCCCTGCAGACAGAGGGCGGTGACTGCTAAGGGCAGCAGCCACCCCTTTGCGGCTGGAGTAGAGTCATGGAAGGAGTTAGTGACTGTTTTTATTATCTTGTTTACTGAGAGGTGACTGTATATATATATATATATATATACTCTCTCTCTCTCTCTCTCTCTCTCTCTCTCTCTGAATTTCATACTATGATCAATACTGAATTTATACAGCTGAGCTAAAACAGGTTATAATAATAATAATAATAATAATAATAAAAATAATAATAATAATAATAATTTCAAGGCAAAAGTAATTAAGGGAAGTCCATAGCATTGAAAATAATATTATAAAACCATCAGAGTAAACAAAGAAACAAGTATGTGTGCATATATGTATACATACATGCGTGTGTATGTATGCATGAATATACAAGAACTCTTCAACAGTCGAAGAAAAAATAAACAGAACACCGTCTCGTCTAACCAAACACTACTTACTTGCACCGAACGCCATAGCCGTACGGCGTATCTTCATGAACTAACACTCCTTCAAGTCAGGCAGCGCCATTTATAACCTCGGATGGGTTGCCAGATGACACCAGAGGTGGCACCATCGACTTCTTGGCCACAGACCGGTTTTGTTTTTTTGTTTTTTTGTAAGTAAGCGACAGGTAAGCTGGGCAGGTTGGTGGACCCTTTCTTTTCCTTTTTTTTGGGGGGGGGAGGTTGCTTTCAGCGTTCAGTATCTGTGGTTCCTCATAGGCTGGATTTTGGGGAAGAAAGTGAAATTTTGGCGGCTGAGATGTGCAAGAATTATTTCTGACTATCTCCCTGAGTTCAGAAGTTTGTTCCATAATGGCTTTTTTGTCATCATTACTCTGGTTTGTGCTGATACTAAAGTATTTCTAGAATGTGAAGTATTTTGGTTTGGGATTTTTATACACCAGTTATGATAAATAATAAAATTTTCTCATGTTCCAAATCTCAAGACCAGAATAAATATAGTTATTTTTGAAACAGGTAATACTACCACATAAAACAGAATAAAAAATAATTGAGAATTAAGTCAATGAGGGTCCCTCAGTCCAAGCTGGAGTCAGTCTCCAGCTCCAATGCTTCCCAGTAAGGCCCTCGAAGACATTAAATCCATTTCTCGCTTATTAATTCACTGATAAATAAACGAAGAGGCCAAACAATGAGGCAAACTGGATTGCAGCGTCTGCAATTATTCTCAGATATTTTCTGTGGAAGATAAAAATCCAAGTATGTCTTGGCCTAGTTCCAAGAGGCGTTTGAAGAGGAAAGAGGAAATGAAAGGGAAATTGGTATCACTGAACTTGTTCCAAACGGGTTTTTTGCAAAATGAGGAAGTTTCTTCAGAGAAAGAGAGAGAGAGAGAGGGGAGGGGGGAGGGTGTCTTAGGAATATCTTACGAATGGTTTCATGAAACAACCGGGGTAAAGATTACCTCATCGAGGCCCCCCAGTCTTTCTGGTATATATTTTGACTTAGCAATGACCACTCACGTCTATTGTTAAATCTCATCTTCTCTCTCTCTCTCTCTCTCTCTCTCTCTCTCTCTCTACCTTAACAGCAACCCACAGCACTCTCCCAGTGAGTGCCCAATTCACTGCTTAGGTCAATAGGGGCAAAATGGATTCTTAGGGGACGCGCCCAATTTTTCCAGGCTGAGAGAGAGAGAGAGAGAGAGAGAGAGAGAGAGATTTTGAATGTGCGGCTTAGGCTAAATCATTTCCTTTGACATCTTGCAAGTCATGATCCATTTCTCTAAAAGTTCAGTGGAAAACGGCAAGATGCCTCTAGGCAACACGACAGCCGATGGACATACTTCCATAAGCATTAACTAGTAAGCCTTTCTCCATCTCTCTCTCTCTCTCTCTCTCTCTCTCTCTCTCTGAATAAGGAAAGGTGACGATAAACAATAACTGAGAGTATCTCCAAAGACCACAAGACCAAATCGAGAATCTGAATAAAGCAGAAATTGAAGAATATTACATATTTAAAAAATGAATAATTTTGAGAGAAATTAAAGATGACAAATAAAGATGTTAATGTAAAGAATGCAAAAGAAAAGCAATAAAACAGATATTGGAGGAAATAATAATAGGAAATAGAGGATGAAGTCAATACAGAATTAAAAGAAATTATTAAATAAAACCTTTGAAAACGGAAGGTTTGAGAAAAGGCAAAAAGATTGGATGAATAATGGAATATGTGGGAAAAAATGGAAATTCGATAATTATAATAGAAGGATTTTAAGATAATACATTAAAATGGAGACTCATAATAAACATAATAATAAACAAGTAAAAAATGCGCCGAAGTTTCTTCGGCGCAATCGAGTTTTCTGTACAGCCGCTACAGCGTATAATCAAGACCACCGAAAATAGATCTGGTCTCAGTACAATGCTGTATGAGCCGCGACGAATGAAACTGGAACCACGGCCCGGTTGGTGGCCTATCCTATATAGTTGCCAGAAGCACGATTATGGTTAACTTTAACCTTAAATAAAATAAAAACTACAGAGGCTAGAAGGCTGCAATTTAGTATGTTTGATGATTGGAGGGTGGATGATCAACATACCAATTTGCAGCCCTCTAGCCTCAGTAGTTTTTAAGGTATGAGGGCGGACAGAAAAAAGTGCGGACAGAATAAAGTGCGGACAGAAAAAGTATGGACAGAAAAAAGTGCGGACGGACAGACAAAACCAGCACAATAGTTTTCTTTTTCAGAAAACTAAAAAAAAAAGTGGTAAGATAACAATGGAAAATTTCAAGTCTTTTAGAAAACCAGGAAGGAAAAAATCAAAACATCCATAAACAAAATAAACAAAACAGAGAAAAGAAAGAAAGAACGAAGAAGAAGACACAATAAAAAAAAATTTTTGAGGCGAAACAGAAACCGAGAACAAACTTGACACTGAAAATTACCGTAGCGGAGCCAACCGTGATTTTCCCCCCAAAAAAATTTTTTTTTAAACAAACCCTGAGTTTTTGCAAAATCACCGTGACTGCTGAGAAGTCTTACAGTTTTACAATGGAGTCATTTTTCCTTTTAGGATTCATTTTACAATTTTTATTTAGCTGAGTGAATCTTGGGTCGGTATCGTCTTCATTTATGATTGTTTTGATATTTTCTATTTATTTTTATTTTAAATAGACTTTATTTTTATTTTAAACAGACATTTTCCCCCCTAAAATTAACATGTAATATATATATATATATATATATATATACATACATACATATACATATATATGTATATATCTACAATTGTATAAATACATGGATACACTGATGTATGTTTGGTTCCACGCTAGATCAGGACGCCGAGTTGTGTCTAACGAGTCCAGTGGATTTATTATCTTACTGCTAAGCAACCGGACGCACTATTAACCAGTAGGTTGCCACAGCATGATAATAAGACCTCCAGACTCGCTGGCACACATAATATACATTGGTATAAATAGCCACTTAGTACAAATAAACAAAAACAATATGGACTACATTTTTTGTGAGGTAGGTTTTTCCACAAGGCTATATAAACTGCATTATGGCAATGACATATTAAAAACTAAATGAATCTTAGTACTGGTTATCAAATAAATAAGACAATACTCCTATCGCTATCTAGTTTTGGAAAGCTGAATATCAAAATGAGTCCTAATTTTAGTTTCCCTTATGGAACACAAATATTATTAGTTTTATCCCTTTCTTTGATTATCTAATGATAAGGTGACAGAATATATCAAATCTATTGAAAGTTGTTTGGTAACAGAAGTTTATCATCGCCTAAAAGTAAAACTACTAAGGGCAGTTCAGAAACCAATGAACATTATAAAAAAATAATAAAAGTACTAACATTCCGGAACATAGGCACTATTACATCCTAAAGTACCTCTCAGTACGTACCAATATTAACTCACATCATAAAAAAACACCTCACAGATAATGAAAGTAGATTAGGAACATAGAACATAATAGAAAAAAAAAAGTTCTTAAAAGCCCCTGACATTTTCTAGCACTATTAATCAAAACGTAACCCACTTTAACTTTCAAACTAGGATGAAAAAACAAATAATGGCCATAGCAGATTTTATCAATGTAAGTTTGACCTGAGATGACTTTGCTATTCTAACCAAAGGTAGCCTTTCAGTTCTGCTTCCTTCCAGGCCACCTGCAGCCAAAACCCAGACTTGCCGAGTCATTTTGGCCATAAAAAAGAAAAGAGAAAAAAAATATATAGTGGTGATGAAATAGGCAGTTGGGAAAGACAAGGG
>JANJGK010007476.1:0-25000 GCA_039081455.1 Macrobrachium rosenbergii | reverse complement strand
TAACTTTTCATAAAAAAAATATTTTCCCCCCTCTTAAAGAAAAAATTTTTTCCATAAAAATTTATGTCATTATTAATATAAAATAATAATAATAATAATAATAATAATAATAATAATAATAATAATAATAATAATAATAATAATAATAATAATAATAATAATACTTCCATTTAACTTTTCATAAAAAATCTTTTTTCGCTGGCCTTAAGGAAAAATTTTTTTTCATAAAAATTTATGTCATTATTATTATTAATAATAATAATAATAATAATAATAATAATAATAATAATAATAATAATAATAATAATAACAATAATAATAATAATAATAATAATAATAATAATAATAATAATAATAATAATAATAATAATAATAATAATAATAATAATAATAATAATAATAATAATACTTTCATTTTAACTTTTCATAAAAAAATCTTTTCTCTGGCCTTAAAGAAAAAATTTTTTTCATAAAAATTTATGACATTAATAATAATAATAATAATAATAATAATAATAATAATAATAATAATAATAATAATAATAATAATAATAATAATAATAATAATAATAATACTTTCATTTTAATTTTTCATAAAAAAATCTTTTTTCTCTAGTCTTGAAGAAAAATTCTTTTCATAAAAATTTATGTCATTATTAATAATAATAATAATAATAATAATAATAATAATAATAATAATAATAATAATAATAATAATAATAATAATAATACTTCCATTTTAACTTTTCATAAAAAAAATCTTTTCCCCCCTCTTAAAGAAAAAAATTTTTTCCATAAAAATTTATGTCATTATTAATATAAAATAATAATAATAATAATAATAATAATAATAATAATAATAATAATAATAATAATAATAATAATAATAATAATAATAATAAAAACAATAATACTTCCATTTAACTTTTCATAAAAAATCTTTTTTCGCTGGCCTTAAGGAAAAATTTTTTTTCATAAAAATTTGTCATTAATAATAATAATAATAATAATAATAATAATAATAATAATAATAATAATAATAATAATAATAATAATAATAATAATAATAATAATAATAATACTTCCATTTTAACTTTTCATAAAAAATCTTTTTTCTCTAGTCTTGAAGAAAAATTTTTTTTCATAAAAATTTATGTCATTAATAATAATAATAATAATAATAATAATAATAATAATAATAATAATAATAATAATAATAATAATAATAATAATAATAATAATAATAATGATACTTCCATTTTAACTTTTCATAAAAAAATATTTTCTCTCCGGTCTTAAAGAAAAAAATTTTTTTCATAAAAATTTATCTCATTATTAATAATAATAATACTTCCATTTTAACTTTTCATAAAAAATCTTTTTTCTCTGGCCTTAAAGAGAAAAAAATTTCATAAAAATTCAAGTCATTAACAAAAATAATAATAAAAATAATACTTCCATTTTAACTTTTCATAAAAAATCTTTTTGCTCTGGCCTTAAAGAAAAAAATTTTTTGCATAAAAATTTATGTCATTATTAATAATAATAATAATAATAATAATAATAATAATAATAATAATAATAATAATAATAATAATAATAATAATAATAATAATAATAATAATAATAATAATAATAATAATAATAATAATAATAATAATACTTCCGTTTTAACTTTTCATAAAAAAATCTTTTTTCTCTAGTCTCGAAGAAAAAATTTTTTCATAAAAATTTATGTCATTATTAATAATAATAATACTTCCATTTTAACTTTTCATAAAAAATATTTTTTCTCTAGTCTTTAAGAAAAATTTTTTTCATAAAAATTTGTCATTAATAATAATAATAATAATAATAATAATAATAATAATAATAATAATAATAATAATAATAATAATAATAATAATAATAATAATAATAATAATAATAATAATATTAATAATACTTCCATTTTAACTTTTCATAAAAAATCTTTTTTCTCTAGTCTTGAAGAAAAATTTTTTTTTTTTAAATTCAAGTCATTATTATTATTAATAATAATAATAATAATAATAATAATAATAATAATAATAATAATAATAATAATAATAATAATAATAATAATAATAATAATAATAATAATAATAATAATAATAATAATAATAATTTCATTTTAACTTTTCATAAAAAAATCTTTTCTCTGGCCTTAAAGAAAAATTTTTTTCATAAAAATTTAAGTCATTATTAATAATAATAATAATAATACTTCCATTTTAATTTTTCATAGAAAATCTTTTTTCTCTAGTCTTGAAGAAAAAATTTTTTTCATAAAAATTTATATCATTAATAATAATAATAATAATAATAATAATAATAATAATAATAATAATAATAATAATAATAATAATAATAGTAATAATAATAATAATAATAATAATAATAATAATAATAATAATAATAATAATAATAATAATAATAATAAAAATAATAATAATAATACTTTCATTTTAACTTTTCATAAAAAAATCTTTTTTCTCTAGTCTTGAAGAAAAATTTTTTTTCATAAAAATTTATGTCATTATTATTAATTATAATAATACTTCCATTTTAACTTTTCATAAAAAAAATCTTTTCTCCAGTCTTAAATAAAAAATTTTTTTCCATAAAAATTTCTGTCATTATTAATATAAAATAATAATAATAATACTTCTATTTTAACTTTTCGTAGAAAAATATTTCTCCGTCTGTAAAGAAAAATGTTTCTATATAGATTCATGACATTATTATTATTATTATTATTATTATTATTATTATTATTATTATTATTATTATTATTATTATTATTATTATTATTATTATTATTATTATTATTATTATTATTATTATTAATACTCCCATTTTAACTTTTCATAAAAAAATTTTTTTCTGGCCTTAAAAAAATTTTTTTTATTAAAATTTATTTCATTATTATTATTGTTAATAATAATACTTCCATTTTAACTTTTCATAAAAAAAAATCTTTTCTCCGGTCTTAAAGAAATTTTTTTTTCATAAAAATTTATGTCATATTATTAATAATAATAATAATAATACATACATTTTAACTTTTCATTAAAAAAAATTTTCTCCGGTCTTAAAGAAAAATTTTTTTTCATAAAAATTTATGTCATTATTATTATTAAAAATAATAATAATAATAATAATAATAATAATAATAATAATAATAATAATAATAATAATAATAATAATAATAATAATAATAATATTAATAATAATAATAATAATACTTTCATTTTAACTTTTCATAAAAAAATCTTTTCTCTGGCCTTAAAGAAAAAAATTTTTTCAAATAAATTTATGTCATTAATAATAATAATAATAATAATAATAATAATAATAATAATAATAATAATAATAATAATAATAATAATAATAATAATAATAATAATAATAATAATAATAATAATGATAATAATAATAATAATAATAATAATAATAATAATAATAATAATAATAATAATAATAATAATAATAATAATAATAATAATAATAATAATAATACTTCCATTTTAACTTTTCATAAAAAATCTTTTTTCTCTAGTCTTGAAGAAAAATTTTGTTTTCATAAAAATTTATGGCATTAATAATAATAATAATAATAATAATAATAATAATAATAATAATAATAATAATAATAATAATAATAATAATAATAATAATAATAATAATAATAATAATAATAATACTTTCATTTTAACTTTTCATAAAAAAATCTTTGTTCTCTAGTCTTGAAGAAAAATTTTTTTCATAAAAATTTATGTCATTAATAATAATAATAATAATAATAATAATAATAATAATAATAATAATAATAATAATAATAGTAATAATAATAATAATAATAATAATAATAATAATAATAATAATAATAATAATAATACTTCCATTTTAACTTTTCATAAAAAAAATCTTTTCTCCAGTCTGAAAGAACAAATTTTTTTCCATAAAAATTTATGTCATTATTAACATAAAATAATAATAATAATAATAATAATAATAATAATAATAATAATAATAATAATAATAATAATAATAATAATAATAATAATAATAATAATAATAATAATAATAATAAGAATAAGAATAATAATAAAAACAATAATACTTCCATTTTAACTTTTCATAAAAAATCTTTTTTCTCTGGCCTGAAGGAAAAATTTTTTTTCAGAAAAATTTGTCATTATTAATAATAATAATAATAATAATAATAATAATAATAATAATAATAATAATAATAATAATAATAATAATAATAATAATAATAATAATAATAATAATAATAATAATAATAATATTAATACTTCCATTTTAACTTTTCATAAAAAAAATTTTTTCTCTAGTCTTGAAGAAAAATTGTTTTTCATAAAAATTTATGTCATTAATAATAATAATAATAATAATAATAATAATAATAATAATAATAATAATAATAATAATAATAATAATAATAATAATAATAATAATACTTCCCTTTTAACTTTTCATAAAAAAATCTTTTCTCTCCGGTCTTAAAGAAAAAATTTTTTTTTCATAAAAATTTATCTCATTATTAATAATAATAATACTTCCATTTTAACTCTTCATAAAAAATCTTTTTTCTCTGGCCTTAAAGAAAAAAAAAATTTTCATAAAAATTCACGTCATTAATAATAATAATAATAATAATAATAATAATAATAATAATAATAATAATAATAATAATAATAATAATAATAATAATAATACTTCCATTTTAACTTTTCATAAAAAAATCTTTTCTCTCCGGTCTTAAAGAAAAAATTTTTTTTCATAAAAATTTATCTCATTATTAATAATAATAATACTTCCATTTTAACTCTTCATAAAAAATCTTTTTTCTCTGGCCTTAAAGAAAAAAAAAATTTTCATAAAAATTCATGTCATTAATAATAATAATAATAATAATAATAATAATAATAATAATAATAATAATAAGAATAATACTTCCATTTTAACTTTTCATAAAAAATCTTTTTGCTCTGGCCTTAAAGAAAAAAATTTTTTGCATAAAAATTTATGTCATTATTAATAATAATAATAATAATAATAATAATAATAATAATAATAATAATAATAATAATAATAATATAATAATAATAATAATAATAATAATAATAATAATAATAATAATAATAATAATAATAATAATAATAATAATAATAATAATAATAATAATAATAATAATAATAATAATAATACTTCCATTTTAACTTTTCATAAAAAAATCTTTTTGCTCTAGTTTTGAAGAAAAAATTTTTTTATAAAAATTTATGTCATTAATAAAAATAATAATAATAATAATAATAATAATAATAATAATAATAATAATAATAATAATAATAATAATAATAATAATAATACTTCCGTTTTAACAATAATAATACTTCCGTTTTAACTTTTCATAAAAAAAATCTTTTTTCTCTAGTCTCGAAGAAAAAAATTTTTCATAAAAATTTATGTCATTATTAATAATAATAATACTTCCATTTTAACTTTTCATAAAAAATCTTTTTTCTCTAGTCTTGAAGAAGAAATTTTTTCATAAAAATTTATGTCATTAATAATAATAATAATAATAATAATAATAATAATAATAATAATAATAATAATAATAATAATAATAATAATAATAATAATAATAATACTTCCATTTTAACTTTTCATAAAAAATCTTTTTTCTCTAGTCTTGAAGAAAAATTTTTTTTCATAAAAATTCATGTCATTATTAATAATAATAATAATAATAATAATAATAATAATAATAATAATAATAATAATAATAATAATAATAATAATAATAATAATAATAATAATAATACTTTCATTTTAACTTTTCATAAAAAAATCTTTTCTCTGGCCTTAAAGAAAAATTTTTTTTTCATAAAAATTTATGTCATTATTAATAATAATAATAATACTTCCATTTTAACTTTTCATAGAAAATCTTTTTTCTCTAGTCTTGAAGAAAAATTTTTTTTCATAAAAATTTATGTAATAATAATAATACTTTCATTTTAAGTTTTCATAAAAAAATCTGTTTTCTCTAGTCTTGAAGAAAAATTTTTTTCATAAAAATTTATGTCATTATTATTAATAATAATAATACTTCCATTTTAACTTTTCATTAAAAAAAATCTTTTCTCCAGTCTTAAAGAAAAATTTTTTTTCCATAAAAATTTATGTCATTATTAATATAAAATAATAATAATAATACTTCTATTTTAACTTTTCATAGAAAAATATTTCTCCGTCTGTAAAGAAAAATGTTTCTATATAGATTCATGTCATTATTATTATTATTATTAATACTTCCATTTTAACTTTTCATAAAAAATCTTTTTTCTGGCCTTAAAAGAAAATTTTTTTTTATTAAAATTTATTCCATTATTATTATTGTTAATAATAATACTTCCATTTTAACTTTTCATAAAAAAAATCTTTTCTCCGGTCTTAAAGAAATTTTTTTTTTCATAAAAATTTATGTCATTATTATTAATAATAATAATAATACTTCCATTTTAACTTTTGATAAAAAAAATTTTTCTCCGCTCTTAAAGAAAAATTTTTTTCATAAAAATATATGTCATTATTAATAATAATAATACTTCCATTTTAACTTTTCATAAATAAAATTTCTTTAAGACCGGAGAAAATATTTTTTTTTATAAAAATTTATGTCATTATTAATAATAATAATAATACTTCCATTTTAACTTTTCATAAAAAAATATTTCTCCGTCTGTATAGAAAAATGTTTCTATATAGATTCATATCATTATTGTTATTATTATTATTATTATTATTATTATTATTATTATTATTATTATTATTATTATTATTATTATTATTATTATTATTATTATTATTCTATTGAATATTATTGCTGCTTCAGCTGCATTTATTTTGTAGAAGACTTTTTCTATTTTCCTTATTGCGGACTTCTCTTCAGTGGAGGTGCGTGCTAACAGCTCGCCTATATTTGTCATTTCATGGGGGAAAAGTCAAAATCTGGATTCTGCTTCTTTATATATTCTATACAGTTAGTTATATACAATTGTTGCCGCGACGCGTTTCGACAGACTCTTCTGTCATTCTCCAGCGGGAGCTAGTAGAGGACAGGCAGATTGCATAGGTCCTTCTGAATTTATACACGGGCTTCAGCGGGGGGTCATGGATGGCGAATTCTGATTGGTTGCAGTCAGCGAACTTCAAGCCAAATTTCTGCGGCGAAGCTCGATCCTGACAGATCTTCGCAACCTGGGAATGCCATTCATTCCAGCGTTCCCATTGGCCTGCCGCTGCGTGATGTCATGCCGGCTGACATCATCGGTAGTTTGGCTGCTATTGGGCTGCGGATGAATGATGTCATTATCTACTCTTTCTGTCGTAGTCGGGGGATTGTCTCGAAGGGTGCCTCGCTCATCAGGGGCATCTCCATTTTCAGGGTTGTGGTTTTCAGGTATTCGTTGGATTTGGTGGGTGTTCTGCATTATTCTTCTTAAATTCGTGGGTAGGAGCGATGCCTTCTGCGTCGTATTCATTGTTGGTTTTCTCTCGGCAATGAGGAGCACCTCTAGCAGGCGCAGACGTCGAGGGTCGCCGGCTCTCCCGATTATACTTATATTTTGTATAATACTGTCGCGGGAGATGGAAATATTGTGAGTAGCACGGGCGTGGTTCATGATGGCACCCTCCTGGGCGTGGCAGGAGATCCTTTTTGACAGACGCATCGTGGTCATTCCAATATAAGCGCCGGGGCATCCTCGGACTGGACATACAAATTGGTAGACCACATTCTTCTGCTTGAGGGGTTCTCTTGCTGGCGGAGAGGGGTTATTCTTTATCACCAGATCACGGGTGCGGCGGTTCTTATAATAAATTACAAGATTTATTCTCTTACTGTCTTCGGTCGGGGTGACGTTTTCCATGACGATTTTCTTCATGGAGTTCTCGTCCTCACTGTACTGGGGATGCATCCGGGCCTTATAAAACCTGCCCCCCAAGATGACATAAAGATCTTTTATAAGGCCCGGATGCATCCCCAGTACCGTGAGGACGAGAACTCCATGAAGAAAATCGTCATGGAAAACGTCACCCCGACCGAAGACAGTAAGAGAATAAATCTTGTAATTTATTATAAGAACCGCCGCACCCGTGATCTGGTGATAAAGAATAACCCCTCTCCGCCAGCAAGAGAACCCCTCAAGCAGAAGAACGTGGTCTACCAATTTGTATGTCCTGTCCGAGGATGCCCCGGTGCTTATATTGGAATGACCACGATGCGTCTGTCAAAAAGGATCTCCTGCCACGCCCAGGAGGGTGCCATCATGAACCACGCCCGTGCTACTCACAATATTTCCATCTCCCGCGACAGTATTATACAAAATATAAGTATAATCGGGAGAGCCGGCGACCCTCGACGTCGGCGCCTGCTAGAGGCGCTCCTCATTGCCGAGAGAAAACCAACAATGAATACGACACAGGAGGCATCGCTCCTACCCACGAATTTAAGAAGAATAATGCAGAACACCCACCAAATCCAACGAATACCTGAAAACGGCAACCCTGAAAATGGAGATGCCCCTGATGAGCGAGGCGCCCTTCGAGACAATCCCCCGACTACGACAGAAAGAGTAGATAATGACATCATTCATCCGCAGCCCAATAGCAGCCAAACTACCGATGATGTCAGCCGGCATGACATCACGCAGCGGCAGGCCAATGGGAACGCTGGAATGAATGACATTCCCAGGTTGCGAAGATCTGTCAGGATCGAGCTTCGCCGCAGAAATTTGGCTTGAAGTTCGCTGACTGCAACCAATCAGAATTCGCCATCCATGACCCCCCGCTGAAGCCCGTGTATAAATTCAGAAGGACCTATGCAATCTGCCAGTCCTCTACTAGCTCCCGCTGGAGAATGACAGAAGAGTCTGTCGAAACGCGTCGCGGCAACAATTGTATATAACTAACTGTATAGAATATATAAAGAAGCAGAATCCAGATTTTGACTTTTCCCCCATGAAATGACAAATATAGGCGAGCTGTTAGCACGCACCTCCACTGAAGAGAAGTCCGCAATAAGGAAAATAGAAAAAGTCTTCTACAAAATAAATGCAGCTGAAGCAGCAATAATATTCAATAGAACCTGTTTAAAAGAGGGTCTGCTGCCAAATTATTATTATTATTATTATTATTATTATTATTATTATTATTATTATTATTATTATTATTATTATTATTATTATTATTATTATTAATACTTCCATTTTAACTTTTCGTAAAAAAAATTTTCTCGGCCCTTAAAAGAAAAATTTTTTTTCATTGAAATTGATGTCATTAATAATAATAATAATAATAATAATAATAATAATAATAATAATAATAATAATAATAATACTTCCATTTTAACTTTTCATGAAAAATTCTTTTCTCTGGCCTTAAAGAAAAATTTTTTTCATAAAAATTCATGTCATTATTAATAATAATAATAATAATAATAATAATAATAATAATAATAATAATAATAATAATAATAATAATAATAATAATAATAATAATAATAATAATAATAATAATAATAATAATACTTCCATTTTAACTTTTCATAAAAAAATCTTTTCTCCAGTATTAAAGAAAAAAATTTTTTCCATAAAAATTTATGTCATTATTAATAATAAATTAATAATAATAATAATAATAATAATAATAATAATAATAATAATAATAATAATAATAATAATAATAATACTTCCATTTTAACTTTTCATAAAAAATCTTTTTTCAGGCCTTAAAAGCAAATTTTTTTCCATAAAAATTTATGTCATTATTAATAATAATAATAATAATAATACTTACATTTTAACTTGTCATAAAAAAATATTTTTCTCTGGCCTTGAAAGCAAATTTTTTTCCATAAAAATTTATGTCATTATTAATAATAATAATAATAATAATAATAATAATAATAATAATAATAATAATAATAATAATAATAATAATAAAAATAATAATAATAATAATAATAATAATAATAATAATAATAATAATAATAATAATAATAATAATAATAATAATAATAATACTTCCATTTTAACTTTTCATAAAAAAAATTTTCTTGGCCCTTAAAAGAAAATTTTTTTTTCATTAAAATTTCTGTCATTACTAATATTATTATTACTTCCATTTTAACTTTTCATAAAAAAATCTTTTCTCTGGTTTTAAAAGAAATTTTTTTTTTCATACAAATTTATGTCATTATTAATAATAATAATAATAATAATACTTCCATTTTAACTTTTCATAAAAAAAATCTTTTCTCGCCGGTCTTAAAGAAAAAAAATTTTTTTCATAAAAATTTATGTCATTATTAATAATAATAATAATAATACTTCCATTTTAACTTTTCATAAAAAATCTTATCTCTCCGGTCTTAAAGAAAAAAAATTTTGTCATAAAAATTTATCTCATTATTAATAATAATAATAATAATAATACTTCCATTTTAACTTTTCATAAAAAATCTTTTTGCTCTGGCCTTAAAGAAAAAAAATTTTTTCATAAAAACTCATGTCATTATTAATAATAATAATAATAATAATAATAATAATAATAATAATAATAATAATAATAATAATAATAATAATAATAATAATAATAATAATAATAATATTAATAATAATACTTCCATTTTAACTTTTCATAAAAAATTTTTTTTCTCTGGCCTTAAAGAAAATTTTTTTTTCATAAAAATTTAAGTCATTAATAATAATAATAATAATAATAATAATAATAATAATAATAATAATAATAATAATAATAATAATAATAATAATAATAATACTTCCATTTTAACTTTTCATAAAAAATCTTTTTTCTCTAGGCCTGAAGAAAAATTTTTTTTCATAAAAATTTATGTCATTAATAATAATAATAATAATAATAATAATAATAATAATAATAATAATAATAATAATAATAATAATAATAATAATAATAATACTTCCATTTTAACTTTTCATAAAAAAAATCTTTTCTCTCCGGTCTTAAAAAAAAAAAAAAATTTTCATAAAAATTTATCTCATTATTATTAATAATAATAATAATAATAATAATAATAATAATAATAATAATAATAATAATAATAATAATAATAATAATAATAATATTAATAATAATACTTCCATTTTAACTTTTCATAAAAAATCTTTTTTCTCTGGCCTTAAAGAAAAAAATTTTTTTTTCATAAAAATTCATGTCATTAATAATAATAATAATAATAATAATAATAATAATAATAATAATAATAATAATAATAATAATAATAATAATAATAATAATAATAATACTTCAATTTTAACTTTTCATAAAAAATCTTTTTGCTCTGGCCTTAAAGAAAAAATGTTTTTGCATGAAAATTTATGTCATTATTAATAATAATAATAATAATAATAATAATAATAATAATAATAATAATAATAATAATAATAATAATAATAATACTTCCATTTTAACTTTTCATAAAAAAATCTTTTTGCTCTAGTCTTGAAGAAAACATTTTTTCATAAAAATTTATGTCATTAACTCTTGTTCACGGACGTGGGGTTTACTATTATTAACACGGAGGTGGGGTATGTTTTACCCTGTTTTTGGAAAATAAAATAAAAATAGTTATTAACAAAATTTATTGATTCTGAAAAGATAAACAGAAAATACATATCCTCTAGTGTTGTTTACTTAACCATTTTAATGACTAGCAACTGAAACTACATATTTCAAGGACAACTTATAAAAAGTATAAAAAAATACTGAAATTTGTACTTGTGTTGCTAAAATAGCGTGTGTACAATCTAATATTCTTGTAAATGACTTGATCCTTGACCCACACACTCTCAGGGTATCGGGGTATCTCAGCTATGGGTATCAGCCTCCTGGCAGCCACACACACTGTATGGGAGACCATAAAAGAATAACTATAAATTCTTTGGTGAAAATAAATGAAGTTTCTGCAAAAAAAAAAAATTTCGTAGAGGTATTCCTGTCTGTGAACACTAAATGATCAAGAAATGTTATGTTTATGTTTTGACAGTCAAAAGACCATATTTGAGCAAAAAAAAAATCTTGTTTTACAATTATTTACCATTGAAAATGGTAATGACCAATACTGGCAGTTTCAGTGTACAGTACAAACAATTCATATTCTCGGTGATGGACTATGCATGCCCTACGCTTACCAGTATGTAGTAGTAGTAGTAGTAGTAGTAGTAGTAACTAAAGTTCTTACCTGCATTAGTGTGGGCAGTCCACGCACCAAGTGTAGATGTGGCGAGGACACACAGGGCGTTTACATCCTTGACACCTGTGTCGTGTCTTCCTGTCGCTGGCCCTGTCACACAGTGAGCACCGCACCATGGGAGCCCTGCTGTCTGCCATCACTGTGAGACCTGCTTGATCATCCCTGACAGGTATAGGAATGTTGCAGACTGTGTTGATCACAGTTTTGATGGTTCTGGGAATCCTTGGGTTGAGCATCCTCTTTCCTGCCCATGCTTTGATAAGGGCCTCTGCCAAATGTTGCATATAGAAGCGTCTCTCAATTGGTTTAGAACCTATTGTCTGCTGATTTTCCTTGTAGATTATCCACGAGTTGATTACACAGGAATTTATCATCCCATAGAAAATACTCATGGGCCACCTGCTTGTCTTGCGTGAAACTGAGTATATTGCACACATTTGATCGAATGCATCTACTCCACCTTTCGTCTCATTATAAAAACAAATGATCTCAGGCTTGCCGTTTGGCATTATGGTTGGCTGTGTGTGCATTGATGATAATAGATACACCAACTTCTTTTTCGTTCTTGAAGTGTCCTTGCAGTATGACACCAACGTCATGTCATTCACAAATAAGAATGCACTTGAACCTACCCTCCTAGTTCTTGTTTCTTTCATTTCCTGAGGAATTTCTTTCTTGTTTGCTCTCACAGTGCCAGCTAGGGTCGTGCCGCAGTTGTGTAGAAGATCAGTGGCCAGGGGCACAGAACTAAACCAATTGTCGGTGGTTACGTTTCTGTTTCTATTGTGGTAGGGTTCTGTAAGATTCTTTGTGATCTTATGACCAAGGTTTATGCCACCCCGGGCCTGAGGTTGTGTGTCTTCTTTCCCCAGGTAGGGTATTGCACTCAGCATGTACCTGCTTTTACTGTCACATATGAGGAAAAGTTTGATCCCATATTTTCCTGGTTTGCTGGGAATATACATCCGGAATGGGCAATTTCCATGGAATGCCAGCAGCTGTTCATCCACTGTAACTGTTTCACTTGGGACGTACATTTTCCCACAGTTGCCAATAAAGATGTCCCAGATAACACGAATAGCTGCAAACTTGTCCGTTGTCTGTCTCTGAGCTCTCGTGTCTTTGTCATCAAATCTCAAACAGCTGAGAAGGAAGCAGAAGCGGTCCTCTGACATGGCTGCATGATAAATTGGTGGGCCGGTCTTGGAGCTAAACATTTCCCTAGTGGTCAGGTGGTTATCCCTCTGGCCACCACTGAAGATCAATAGCCCCAAAAGTGCACGTATCTCATCCGGTTCTGTTAGGAATAACCCTCCTTTCCGGTTAGTATACTTGGCTGCCCGTTGAGGAATTATTTTGTTGGTCCACTGCACTATCTCGTTGATAATATTATCTCCAAAGAACAAGCTCAAGGCTTTTTCTGGGGTGTCTGCACTCCTTGCCTCCGGTGTTGGTCCTGGGGTGATAGGACCAACAATGTTTCGTGCTGGTGTCCTTACTCTACTGGATGACTGTGGTCGACAATTCCACCTATAGCCAGACTTGGATGTCACTGTACTGGTTCCGAAGTCATGCACTCTTGTAGCCTCGTCTTCTTCATTAGCAATGTTCATTCGTCTTCCCCTGGCAACAGGAGGAGGCACAGCAGGGTCAGCAGAGGGAGCAGGAGGCACAGCAGGGTCAGCAGAGGGAGCAGGAGGCACAGCAGGGTCAGCATAGGACACAGCTTGTGTAGCACCTCCTCGAGCAGCATTACCACGGCGCCTCTTACTCACCCTACTTACAGCAGGGATAACAGTAGAGGTACCAGGGGTAGGAGAGGCTGGGCGGTGGACAGAGTGGTGCATTGAGGCTAGGGAGGGGGATGGTAGAGAGTCGTCCATGGGTTGGGGGGGAGTGGAGGGAGGGTGAGGCCAGACGTCTATTTGGCTGGCAACACGTGGCTTGCGAGGTGTCGATGTAGTTCGTTTTCTCTTTCGTGCCCTACTTTGAAAACCCTGTTCGTCCATAAACTCCTCACTATCATCATCACTGCTAGTTGGTTCTTCATAATCTTTGTCCATATCTGAATCATCTTCCACCTCATATTCAACATGATCAATCTCACCTTCATCATCACTTTCAAATATTGAAGTCACATCTGTTAAGTCTGTCTTGTTCATTATTTCTTCTAATTCTGCCTGAGAATAACAAACTTTCTTTTTTCTATCCATCTTTCACAGTTTATTATGAGTCTGTAATATCTAGGTAGTCACTGATAACTCTGAAAAGAGAATATTCAATGCCTGAAAAGATAAAAGCATGAAAATACACAAAGAACTAAAAACATTAAAAACACATCAACACTGCACTGGGGCAAAATATACCCCCATGTTTTAATAGTTTATCACTGCACTGGGGTAAAATATTCCCACACCTATTAGTGTGTTAACACTGCTCTGGGGTACAATATACCCAAACTCCCCCCCACACACCCCCCACAAGTGATTGATCACAGAGACACTACCTCCCTCCAATAGACCTGACAGGAAACTGAAGCTACACAGCTGTTATGCTTGCTAAGTGGCCGGACCACTCAGCCAGGATAAAAGAAAATACGGTGGGGAAAAATATACCCCACGTCCGTTAATAATAATAATAATAATGATAATAATAATAATAATAATAACAATAATATTAATAATAATAATAATAATAATAATAATAATAATAATAATAATAATAATAATAATAATAATAATAATAATAATAATAATAATAATACTTCCATTTTAACTTTTCATAAAAAATCTTTTTCTCTAGTCTTGAAGAAAAATTTTTTCATAAAAATTTATGTCATTATTAATAATAATAATACTTCCATTTTAACTTTTCATAAAAAATCTTTTTTCTCTAGTCTTGAAGAAAAATTTTTTTCATAAAAATTTATGTCATTAATAATAATAATAATAATAATACTTCTATTTTAACTTTTCATAAAAAATCTTTTTTCTCTAGTCTTGAAGAAAAATTTTTTTTCATCAAAATTTATGTCATTAATAATAATAATAATAATAATAATAATAATAATAATAATAATAATAATAATAATAATAATAATAATAATAATAATAATAATAATAATACTTTCATTTTAACTTTTCATAAAAAAATATTTTCTCTGACCTTAAAGAAAAATTTTTTTTCATAAAAATTTATGACATTAATAATAATAATAATAATAATAATAATAATAATAATAATAATAATAATAATAATAATAATAATAATAATAATAATAATAATAATAATAATAATAATAATACTTTCATTTTAACTTTTCAAAAAAAAATATTTTTTCTCTAGTCTTGAAGAAAAATTTTTTTCATAAAAATTTATGTCATTATTAATAATAATAATAATAATAATAATAATAATAATAATAGTAATAATAATAATAATAATAATAATAATAATAATAATAATAATAATAATAATAATAATAATAATAATAATAATAATAATAATAATACTTCCATTTTAACTTTTCATAAAAAAAAATCTTTTCTCCAGTCTTAAAGAAAAATTTTTTTCCCATAAAAATTTATGTCATTATTAATATAAAATAATAATAATAATAATAATAATAATAATAATAATAATAATAATAATAATAATAATAATAATAATAATAATAATAATAATACTTCCATTTTAACTTTTCATAAAAAATCTTTTTTCTCTAGTCTTGAAGAAAAATTTTTTTTCATAAAGATTTATGTCATTAATAATAATAATAATAATAATAATAATAATAATAATAATAATAATAATAATAATAATAATAATAATAATAATAATAATAATAATAATAATAATAATATTCCATTTTAACTTTTAATAAAAAAATCTTTTCTCTCCGGTCTTAAAGAAAAAAATTTTTTTCATAAAAATTTATCTCATTATTAATAATAATAATACTTCCATTTTAACTTTTCATAAAAAAATCTTTTTTCTCTGGCCTTAAAGAAAAAAATTTTTTTCATAAAAATTCATGTCATTAATAATAATAATAATAATAAAAATAATACTTCCATTTTAACTTTTCATAAAAAATCTTTTTTCTCTGGCCTTAAAGAAAAAAAATTTTTTCATAAAAATTCATGTCATTAATAATAATAATAATAATAATAATAAAAATAATACTTCCATTTTAACTTTTCATAAAAAATCTTTTTGCTCTGGCCTTAAAGAAAAAAATTTTTTGCATAAAAATTTATGTCATTATTAATAATAATAATAATAATAATAATAATAATAATAATAATAATAATAATAATAATTGTAACGACCCGAGTGGGCCGTTATGCAGGTTCTTTAATATACTCAGGACGGGGCTGTCATGACTGACGGCAGATGTAACAAACAAAGGAGGAGAAAACAACAAAAACAATAAAATGAGCTTAATATTAATTTATTTTTAAAAATATTTACAAGTGAGACAGGTCTGGTAAAAAGTGAAACCATAAGCATAAAAAAAAAACAAGAGGCAGCACTAAACAAAAGCAAGTTAAACAAATAGTAGCTTTAAACAAAAAGGCAAAAATAAACAACAGCAGGCAGAAAAAAAAAACAAACATACGTCCTCCATCGGGTCACCAAGACAGCCCTCAGCTGCACAACAGGGACAAGACCCCACAAACCAGAATACCCCGATGGAGACGTCAGGACAGCCTCACGCTGTCATCAAAGATGAGCAGCTCGTGGTCACACGACTACTCATGGTCACACTCCACCTCTACGACGTGCTCCACTTCGTAGGCGTGCTCCAATTTGCTGCTCAAAAACTCGACCAACGTTGACTCCAAAAAACTGCCTGCTGCTGCTGCCACAACCGCTACCTCCGCTGCCCTACCAGACCCGACTGAAGCAAGAAACACGGCAGCTCACCAACGAAAACATCAAAACATAAAAAACTTGAAGGTAAGGAGGCAGCAATCCACAAAAGGGAACGAGCGGGGAACCAGCAGTTCCCGCAAAACCATCACTTAACGTGACACCTCCCCACCTAAAAGAAAAAAAAAAAAAGATTATTTTTTTTTTTTTTTACACTCATGCTTCCCTCCAATGCCGTAACAACCCCGCCAGCCAAAACAGAGCCGCCCTGTCACGGTCGCCATTGTAACGACCCGAGTGGGCCGTTATGCAGGTTCTTTAATATACTCAGGACGGGGCTGTCATGACTGACGGCAGATGTAACAAACAAAGGAGGAGAAAACAACAAAAACAATAAAATGAGCTTAATATTAATTTATTTTTAAAAATATTTACAAGTGAGACAGGTCTGGTAAAAAGTGAAACCATAAGCATAAAAAAAAAACAAGAGGCAGCACTAAACAAAAGCAAGTTAAACAAATAGTAGCTTTAAACAAAAAGGCAAAAATAAACAACAGCAGGCAGAAAAAAAAAACAAACATACGTCCTCCATCGGGTCACCAAGACAGCCCTCAGCTGCACAACAGGGACAAGACCCCACAAACCAGAATACCCCGATGGAGACGTCAGGACAGCCTCACGCTGTCATCAAAGATGAGCAGCTCGTGGTCACACGACTACTCATGGTCACACTCCACCTCTACGACGTGCTCCACTTCGTAGGCGTGCTCCAATTTGCTGCTCAAAAACTCGACCAACATCGACTCCAAAAAACTGCCTGCTGCTGCTGCCACAACCGCTACCTCCGCTGCCCTACCAGACCCGACTGAAGCAAGAAACACGGCAGCTCACCAACGAAAACATCAAAACATAAAAAACTTGAAGGTAAGGAGGCAGCAATCCACAAAAGGGAACGAGCGGGGAACCAGCAGTTCCCGCAAAACCATCACTTAACGTGACAATAATAATAATAATAATAATAATAATAATAATAATAATAATAATAATAATAATAATAATAATACTTCCATTTAAACTTTTCATAAAAAAATCTTTTTGTTCTAGTCTTGAAGAAAAATTTTTTTTTATAAAAATTTATGTCATTAATAATAATAATAATAATAATAATAATAATAATAATAATAATAATAATAATAATAATAATAATAATAATAATAATAATAATAATAATAATAATAATAATAATAATAATAATAATAATAATAATACACTCATTTTAACTTTTCATAAAAAATCTTTTTTCTCTAGTCTCGAAGAAAAAATTTTTTCATAAAAATTTATGTCATTATTAATAATAATAATACTTCCATTTTAACTTTTCATAAAAAATCTTTTTTCTCTAGTCTTGAAGAAAAAATTTTTTCATAAAAATTTATGCCATTATTAATAATAATAATAATAATAATAATAATAATAATAATAATAATAATAATAATAATAATAATAATAATAATAATAATAATAATAATAATAATAATAATAATACTTCCATTTTAACTTTTCATAAAAAATCTTTTTTCTCTAGTCTTGAAGAAAAATTTTTTTTCATAAAAATTCATGTCATTATTAATAATAATAATAATAATAATAATAATAATAATAATAATAATAATAATAATAATAATAATAATAATAATAATACTTTCATTTTAACTTTTCATAAAAAAAATCTTTTCTCTGGCCTTAAAGAAAATTTTTTTTCATAAAAATTTATGTCATTATTAATAATAATAAGAATACTTCCATTTTAACTTTTCATAGAAAATCTTTTTTCTCTAGTCTTGAAGAAAAATTTTTTTTCATAAAAATTTATGTCATTAATAATAATAATAATAATAATAATAATAATAATAATAATAATAATAATAATAATAATAATAATAATAATAATAATAATAATAATAATAATAATAATAATAATAATAATACTTTCATTTTAACTTTTCATAAAGAAATCTTTTTTCTCTAGTCTTGAAAAAAAAATTTTTTCATAAAAATTTATGTAATTATTAATAATAATAATAATACTTCCATTTTAACTTTTCATAAAAAATCTTTTTTCTCTAGTCTTGAAGAAAAAATTTTTTTCATAAAAATTTATGTCATTATTATTAATAATAATAATACTCCCATTTTAACTTTTCATAAAAAAATCTTTTCTCCAGTCTTAAATAAAAATTTTTTTTCCATAAAAATTTATGTCATTATTAATATAAAATAATAATAATAATACTTCTTTTTTAACTTTTCATAGAAAAATATTTCTCCGTCTGTAAAAAAAAATGTTTCTATATAGATTCATGTTATTATTATTATTATTATTATTATTAATACTTCCATTTTAACTTTTCACAAAAAATCTTTTTTCTGGCCTTAAAAGAAATTTTTTTTTTTTCATTAAAATTTATTTCATTATTATTATTGTTAATAATAATACTTCCATTTTAACTTTTCATAAAAAAAATCTTTTCTCCGGTCTTAAGGGGATCGGCCGGTTTCCGACTTTTTTAACGACAGGTTGTTGATATATAGGGGGTTTGTTAAAGGATATTGTGTGGAACTTCTGGGGAAAAAATTTTTGTTCAGTGACCTTAGGTTTTGTGACGCCAGAGCATTTTTCGGCCAAAAATGGCCATTTTCAAAATGCATCTCCTCCTTTGCTTTTTGGTTTTAAGGGATGAGATTTGAATCACGTATAAAACACATATGGACCTTCGATACAAAGCCGGGGATTTTTGATTTTTCAATTATTTTTCGAGATATGAATTTTTTTTTTTTTAATGAAATTTTCCCGGAAAAATTACAGAAAAAAAAATTGCCAAAAATCAGAAACTCAAAATATTAAAAATCCCCGGCTTTGTTTTAATCTACCATGTTTCCCCATGTTATATTTAAAATTTCATTTAGATTGGTCCAATACTAAGGGAGGAGATGCATTTTAAAGGCGAAAAACTTATGTTTTGAGAAACGGGCCTTCAAAGTTTTAGTTACATAAAAAAAGTAAAAGGGACTTCAAAGACTGTGTTACAATTAATTCTATGGTTTTAATTTTTATTTTTGGGTATTAATTAATGCAAAATGATTATAAATAAGAATATTAATTGATTATTTATGTGCCTAAGACACATTCTTATAAATTTTAGGTTCCTGGTCCCCCCCTGTCTGATCTTGCTGCAAGGTATTACTCTAGGGTATCATAGTTGCCTACACTTTTTTATTAGTGTCTCGAATCCATCCCTTGCCAAATGGATCCTGGGAATTACTTTACATTCACAATTAGGGATTCGTGATTCAAGTAATTCATCAAGTCTTGCTTCACTTATTATGATCATTTTATTTTCAGGATCGTCTATAATATCAGCCTCCGAGCTACTGCTTTCTTTTTCTAAAATATCTTTGCCCTTTGGTAGTGACGAACAAATAAAAAGGCGTTTAGGGGTGGATGTGGTTGGTCTCTGGTCAGCAGAGATCGCTGCCTGCGCCGTTTGATGGGCGACAGCTCTCTTTCTCTCCGTCGCTCCATTCCCCTCTATGGCACTAATTTCTTGAACTCTTTCTTCTACTTCTCGCCTGGACTTTTCCACTTGGCTTTTCCGCATTCTAGAAGCATGAAGTGAACTCTTGGACCTTTTAGGCACGGTGAAAAAACAAAAACACCGCAGAAAATACAGAGTTCAGTCAAGGCTAGCTAGCATGAAAAACGTGTCCTTCTAGCTTGGAAGTTTATAGGCAACTCTCGGCCACAGTCGGCGTCATGGTATGACGTGTGCGTTGTCATGGCTAGGAATAACTAAAAAGGTGCCGAGTAGGATATTATTGACATTATACATTTCATTTCAAAAGAAGTTTTCGTAATATATATCGCAAAAACTATACCAGACTAAATCATTTGCGCTACTGGTGTTTTATGGGTATATAGTTATTGTTACATTTTAGGCCATAACTAGAGAATTACGGCAAATTTTAGCATAATATTTCGTGGACACATTCTTGAACCCTATACGAAGCCATAGAATTTTTTTCAGCAAATCGAATTTTTTAAAGATTATTGGGTTTTTTTAGGCGGCCGATCCCCTTAAAGAAATTTTTTTTTCATAAAAATTTATGTCATTATTATTAATAATAATAATAATACTTATATTTTAACTTTTCATAAAAATCTTTTTTCTCCGGTCTTAAAGAAAAAATTTTTTTCATAAAAATATATATCATTATTAATAATAATAATACTTTCATTTTAACTTTTCATAAAAAAAATTTCTTTAAGACCGGAGAAAATAATTTTTTTTTTTAAATTTATGTCATTATTAATAATAATAATAATACTTCCATTTTAACTTTTCATAAAAAAATATTTCTCCATCTGTATAGAAAAATGTTTCTATATAGATTGATATTATTATTATTATTATTATTATTATTATTATTATTATTATTATTATTATTATTATTATTATTATTATTATTATTAATACTTCAATTTTAACTTTTCCTAAAAAAAATATTTTCTCGGCCCTTAAAAGAAAAATTTTTTTTCATTGAAATTCATGTCATTATTAATAATAATAATAATAATAATAATAATAATAATAATAATAATAATAATAATAATAATAATAATAATAATAATAATAATACTTCCATTTTAACTTTTCATGAAAAATTCTTTTCTCTGGCCTTAAGGACAAATTTTTTTCATAAAAATTCATGTCATTAATAATAATAATAATAATAATAATAATAATAATAATAATAATAATAATAATAATAATAATAATAATAATAATAATAATAATAATAATAATAATAATACTTCCATTATAACTTTTCATAAAAAAAATCTTTTCTCCAGTATTAAAGAAAAAAAAATTTTCCATAAAAATTTATGTCATTATTAATAATAAATTAATAATAATAATGATAATAATAATAATACTTCCATTTTAACTTTTCATAGAAAAATATTTCTCCGTCTGTAAAGAAAAATGTTTCTATATAGATTCATGTCATTATTATTATTATTATTATTATTATTATTATTATTATTATTATTATTATTATTATTATTATTATTATTATTATTATTATTATTATTATTATTATTATTATTATTATTAATACTTCCATTTTAACTTTTCATAAAAAATCTTTTTTCAGGCCTTAAAAGAAATTTTTTTTTCTTTAAAATTTATTTCATTATTATTATTGTTAATAATAATACTTCCATTTTAACTTTTCATAAAAAAAAATCTTTTCTCTGGCCTTAAAAGCAAATTTTTTTTACATAAAAATTTGTCATTATTAATAATAATAATACTTCCATTTTAACTTGTCATAAAAAAAATCTTTTTTCTCTGGCCTTAAAGAAAAAATTTTTTTCATAAAAATTTATGTCATTAATAATAATAATAATAATAATAATAATAATAATAATAATAATAATAATAATAATAATAATAATAATAATAATAATAATAATAATAATAATAATAATAATAATAATAATAATACTTCCATTTTAACTTGTCATAAAAAAAATTTTTCTCTGGTCTTAAAGAAAATTTTTTTTTATAAAAATTTATGTCATTATTAATAATAATAATAATAATAATAATAATAATAATAATAATAATAATACTTCCATTTTAACTTTTCATAAAAAATTTCATATCATTATTAATAATACTTCCGTTTTAACTTTTCATAAAAAAATCTTTTCTCTGGCCTTAAAAGAAATTTTTTTTTTCATAAAAATTTATGTCATTATTAATGATAATACTACTTCCATTTTAACTTTTCATAAAAAAATATTTTCTTGGCTCTTAAAAGAAAATTTTTTTTTCATTAAAATTTCTTTCATTATTATTATTATTACTTCCATTTTAACTTTTCATAAAAAAAATCTTTTCTCTGGTTTTAAATGAAAATTTTTATCATACAAATTTATGTCCTTATCATTAATAATAATACTTCCATTTAAACTTTTTATAAATAATTTATGTCACTATTATTAATAATAATAATACTTCCATTTTAACTTTTCATAAAAAAAATTTTTTTCTCTGATCTTAAAGAAAAATTTTTTTTCAGAAAAATTTATGTCATTATTATTAATAATAATAATAATACTTCCATTTTAACTTTTCATAAAAAAAATTTCTTTAAGACCGGAGAAAATATTTTTTTTCATAAAAATTTGTGTCATTATTAATAATAATAATAATATTTCCATTTTAACTTTTCATAAAAAAAATCTTTTCTCCAGACTTAAAGAAAAAATTTTTTTCCATAAATATTTATGTCATTATTAATAATAATAATAATAATAATAATAATAATAATAATAATAATAATAATAATAATAATAATAATAATAATAATAATAATAATACTTCCATTTTAACTTTTCATAGAAAAATATTTCTCCGTCTGTAAAGAAAAATGTTTCTATATAGATTCATGTCATTATTATTATTATTATTATTATTATTATTATTATTATTATTATTATTATTATTATTATTATTATTATTATTATTATTAATACTTCCATTTTAACTTTTCATAAAAAATCTTTTCTCTGACCTTAAAAGAAAAATTTATGTCATTATTAATAATAATAATAATAATAATAATAATAATAATAATAATAATAATAATAATAATAATAATAATAATAATAATACTTCCATTTTAACTTTCCATAAAAATAAAATCTTTTCTCCGTCTGTAAAGAAAAATGTTTCTACATAGATTCATGTTATTATTATTATTAATTCCATTTTAACTTTTGACAAAAAAATATTTTCTCAGCCCTTAAAAGAAATTTTTTTTTTCATTAAAATTTATTTCATTATTGTTAATAATAATACTTCCATTTTAACTGTTCATAAAAAAAAATTTTTCTCTG
Source organism: Macrobrachium rosenbergii (assembly GCA_039081455.1). Lineage (NCBI taxonomy): Eukaryota > Metazoa > Arthropoda > Malacostraca > Decapoda > Palaemonidae > Macrobrachium > Macrobrachium rosenbergii. The sequence goes on along the minus strand of JANJGK010007476.1, from coordinate 806 downwards.
GCCTTAATTTAAAAGCAAATTTTTTTCCCATAAAAATTTATGTCATTATTAATAATAATAATAATAATAATAATAATAATAATAATAATAATAATAATAATAATAATAATAATAATAATAATAATAATAATAATAATAATAATAATAATAATACTTCCATTTTAACTTTTCTCAAAAAAATATTTTCTCAGCCCTTAAAAGAAAATTTTTTTTTCATTAAAATTTATTTCATTATTGTTAATAATAACACTTCCATTTTAACTGTTCATAAAAAAAAATTTTCTCTGGTCTTAAAAAAAATTTTTTTTCATAAAAATTTATGTCATTATTAATAATAATAATAATAATAATAATAATAATAATACTTCCATTTTAACTTTTCATAAAAAAAAATTTTTTCTCTGGTCTTAAAGAAAAATTTTTTTCATAAAAATTTATGTCATTAATAATAATAATAATAATAATAATAATAATAATAATAATAATAATAATAATAATAATAATAATACTTCCATTTTAACTTTTCATAAAAAAAATCTTTCTCCAGTCTTAAAGAAAAAATTTTTTTCCATAAAAATTTATGTCAATATTAATAATAATAATAATAATAATAATAATAATAATAATAATAATAATAATAATAATGATAATAATAATAATAATAAAAATAATAATAATAATAATAATAATAATAATAATAATAATAATAATAATAATAATAATAATAATAATAATAATAATACTTCCATTTTAACTTTTCATAGAAAAATATTTCTCTGTCTGTAAAGAAAAAATTTTTTCCATAA
>JANJGK010007475.1:0-31168 GCA_039081455.1 Macrobrachium rosenbergii | reverse complement strand
GACAATAATCTGAAGTCCACAGAGAAAATAAACTTGGAGCTGAACCTGACTGAGAATGTTAGAATCTGCCCTCATCTCTTCTCTTCTGTTCTCTTCTGTTCTGTTCTGTTCCTCAGCAACGGAAACTTGCAGCAGCAGCAGCAGCAGCAGCAGCAGAAGATGACCGCAGCATTCCTCAAGACACCATAAGCCTGGGAGAACACGACAGGCCCATAAAGCTGACGTGTGAATGAGACGCCCACATCGCCTCGCGAAATATTCACCACAAACGCCCACAGGGAACAACCATCGAATCTCCTGATGTATTAGTGGAGGGAATCGGCTGACGGGACAGGAACCAACTGGCGGATAGAGACAGACAGGCAGCAGGTAGGGTGCACGAACACACGGCAACACTAACAAACACCAACACATCAGCAACAAACAAAATAATGATCAAGGAAGCCACTTACCGAAATCACAGGAAGCGCCCCCCGAGCCTCACTAACAGGACTGGTTTAGGTTAACTATGAACACTCCCTCAATACTGACTCTTCACTTCTTATCTTTAAAAGCCCCAGATACAGAGAGAGAGAGAGAGAGAGAGAGAGAGAGAGAGAGAGAGAGAGAGAGAGATCCCTGTAACGGAGAAAACCACTGGCTTTAACCCTCAAAGCACACATTTGCGAGGGCTTTAATATTCTCACAACATGAATAAATTCAGTTCGTGGAAGAGGTCAATCGAACCAAGTGTTACGAAGCCTCATTTAGGGATTAAGGAAGACCTCTGTATATTATATATATATATATATATATATATATATATATATATATATATATATATATATATTATATATATATATATATATATACATATACATATATATATATATATATATATATATATATATATATATATATATATATATATATATATATATATATATATATATATATATATATATATGTATATGTATATATGGGGACTTATTTCACGCTGCATAAAGTGGTGTCGTTACTGTGAGTGCAGGCAGGCAAGGGGGTCCTTTCAATATACACGAGCACATTTCGAGGACCTTGACTCTGCGATGAAACAGCAGCTCCCTCGGAGACCACAGTCAGCGAAAATAACCCGGGAAATATTCGAAAACCAAAAGACTGCCGGCTACAACAGCTCAGGGTCTCTCATTAAATACTCAACATTTTGTTTCCCAAGAAGTCGAAATCCCCCCCCCCCCCACAACCCCCAACCCCCAACAGAAGGAGAACGAGGTGTTACCCTCGGTCACTCTCTGACCTGTGGAAGCCACAGGACGCCAGATGCAACATTCCATCGAGTGGAGAGAAAGCCTCTCGAGCAGAAAGGCTGATCATCGTCACTGTTGTCGGTCGATATGTCCCTTTTCCCGAAAGTGAATGAAAATGGCGTTGCATTTCAAACAGGGACAGTGCTTCTGTTATTGAATAGTACACGCTTTTTCTGTTCACTCAAAAGACATTCTCCCCGTCAATGTCAAACTTGATTTCAAGTAAATAGGAAAAAAACAGCTTTACATTTTATTTTGGTTTTCGTGGTTTTTACCTAATCACTTGAACAAATAGATACTATGCATTTAACAGCTCTCTCTCTCTCTCTCTCTCTCTCTCTCTCTCGCTCTCTCTCTCTCTCTCTCTCTCTCTCTCTCTCTCTCTCTCTCGCTCTCTTTGCACTTAAAGATTTATTGTTATCAGTTATGACCTCCAGAGAGAGAGAGAGAGAGCTCTGTGGACATCAAAGACCTACTGCAGTGTGTAGGCACACGAGCAGAATGCCTTCACCAAGACACACTCACTCTTCTCTCTCCTCAGCAAAACATGGAAAGTGGAGTTTTGTTTATTCACGTCTCAGATTATTTAGTGTTAGACATTTATTTATTTCCCTTGCATGAACAAAGATCCTTTTAACACTTCGGGGCTGCTCCTACGGATAAGGTCCAGCACTGCCACAAGGCCCTCTTCTCCACTGAGCAACAGCAACAACGAAGAAGTGACCTGTATGAAGGAACCTCACAGACTCTTATCACAGAGTTCTCAGAGATTTTGGCCCTTGAGAGACTGGCGCTGTTGGTGTCTCTAGAAACTGGTCATGAAACACTGTTGAAATATCTCAGAAGTTTATGATGAGGGTCAAATGTTCTTAAACTCTGACCTATGCAATATGCTGCCTCCTGGCTCCAAAATCTTTCTAAACTGAGGTTCCCAATAATGACCAAGCATCATTACTTACTAAAGTGGAGTTTTGAGGGGCGCGAAGCATACTGACTGATTACGAGTTCAGTTTAAACAGAATGGGTCTTCCTCAACATGGCCGGCGATGCAACACTCAAGACTGAATGCCAAACTTGACCCAGGCAACGCTGGCACTCTCCTCCTCCTCCTCTGGCCTGGTTTTGGGATCCTCCGAGGCTCTGGCATTTACCTACAGCAGAAGCAGGTCCTTTAATATAAACCACATGAAAGTCAGCATCCTTCAGCGGGAACACACTGTCACATCCTCTCAAAGTGGGATCAAATTCCTCACCAGAGGCCTCTGGGGAGCAACACTGCCAGGTCTCTCAGGGAACTCTCACACCTCTGGCTAGAACGAATCACCACTTGTGTGTGACCACAAAACTGCGCTTCTGACGTGTCTAGATTGAGGGAGTTCTCCACCACTACAGGTCGATTAACTCACCTCACCTCAGTCAGCGCTCATTCATATCCTCGATCACTGGGAGTCTCGTTGTCACAAAGCCTCATTGACGGAGGACAGCAACAACAAACATGGACCAACGGAGCCAATGTTACACTCTGACTGGAAACCTTAACCCACAGTGCTTTTGGCCAATCACATGAGTCCACGCAACTCCCTCCCTCCGGTCTGAAGAAGCGAAAGCGACTCCTGATTGGCTGCGAGAGAGAGAGAGAGAGAGAGAGAGAGAGAGAGAGAGAGAGAGAGAGAGAGAGAGAGAGAGACTCATTTAGTGTGGATTATCCCTTCAATATTCTTTTGTAAACGAGACGAGGGGAAATGTCTCGAAGGCTACGAAGGAAAAAGAGTCAAGGAGACAACAGCCGATTCCTCTTAGTCCCACTTTGCCTGACTTGAGGTCCTCTCCCTTTCACCTTCCAGACCCCCTCTCGGTCAGTTCCAGATTCCAGAAACCACTGGACGGACGGGCATGAAAAGGCCATGTCAGGAGAGACAAGGACCAGCGCCTATGTCATTCCTGCCAACCTGCACACCATCTTATCCCTTCCCTCTGGTCTCGCAACTGCACCTTAGATACTTTCTAATTCCCTCTGGTCTGGCAACTGCACCTTAGATACTTTCTAATTCTCTCTGGTCTGGCAACTGCACCTTAGATACTTTCTAATTCCCTCTGGTCTGGCAACTGCACCTCAAATATTGTCCAATTCCCTCTGGTCTGGCAACTGCACCTCAGATATGGTCTAATTCCCTCTGCTCTGGCAACTGCACCTCAGATATTGTCTGATTCCCTCTGCTCTGGCAACTGCACCTTCGATATTTATTAGTTTCCTTCACCAAACTTCTCATTTTCTCACCCATGACTCACTCCTGCTGTTGAAGGGGTTTGTAAGTAAGCTCAATGTCGATAGAAATACATTTTAGGTGCAGAGAGAGAGAGAGAGAGAGAGAGAGAGAGAGAGAGAGAGAGAGAGAGAGAGAGAGAGAGAGAGAGCTGTTAAATGTTCAGTGTCTATTTTTTCAATTAGGAAAAACCCGCAGGGTTTTATACTTTATTTTGGCTTTCGTGTTTGTACCTAATTACTTGAAAAAAATAGATAGTGAGCTTTTAACAGCTCTCTCTCTCTCTCTCTCTCTCTCTCTCTCTCTCTCTCTGCATCTAATGATGTGAGATTTATTTCCACCGACCATGACCTGCACAGAAACTGAGCATAATTGTAGCATCTCAAGATTCCTGAAAGACAAGTCATCCCCCCCTCCCCCACCTTCACACCCCCCACCCCCTAATGCTCCCAGGAATTGTATCATTCAAACTTTCTTTCTATTTTAGTCTCCTTCATAAACCCTCAAGCTCTTACGATGGGCAGCCCTTTGATGGCCGAGTTGGTTGAGCTTCAGACCGTCATTCGATGGGCCGGAGTTCGATTCCCGCCGCCGGCTGATGAAGAGTTAGAGGAATTTATTTCTGGTGATAGAAATTCATTTCTCGCTATAATGTGGTTCGGATTCCACAATGAGCTGTAGGTCCCGTTGCCTAAGTAACCAATTGGTTCTTAGCCACGTAAAATAAGTCTAATCCTTCGGGCCAGCCCTAGGAGAGCTGTTAATCAGCTCAGTGGTCTGGTAAAACTAAGCTATACTTACTTTTTTTCTTACGATGGGCATAAGGTCATAATGAGGACAGCGTGAGTGAGTGAATGAGTGAGCACACGCGCAATCAGGTGGTAGACAAGAGTACTTTTAGTTGCTCACTGGACCTTCTGTGTAAATATTCAAGATGACATTCTGTTAAGAGCTGAGACTTCTTCAGCACTGCCTGCTGCCTGTGTCAGTCTTATTCGTCTCTTGAGATCTGTGCTTTCACGCACTCATAACTACAGTACCTACGCACAGCCACATTCAGTGTAGTCAGTCGGTGTTCATAGCACAAAGGATTTGTGGGATTTTTTCATGGGCCAAGCGCTGGGGACCCATGGGGTCATTCAGCGCTGAAAGGGAACCGAGAGTTTAGAAAGTTTGAAGGAGGCTCTCGCAGTCGAAGCACTGTGAATCAATTGTTAGAGAGGCTGGAAAGTCAGACAGAAGGAAGCGAATGTGAATGAAGGTACAGTAAAAGGAATGAAAGGGGTTACAGCAGCTAAGGGCCTAAGGAAGGGACGCTCCAAAGAACCTTATTAAGTAATGCCTACATTGGACAGCGTGAGGTGCACTGACGGCATTACCCCGCTACAAGGGTATCTGCCTTTGAGTTGCATCGAATTGTGTTCATGGATTCGCTGAAACTTGAATCGAAAAGGATCATCTCTTGAAAAAAAGAAAAACTGATCTACATGAACGGCTTATTAGGAAGAAATGTTTGATACAAACCATTAGAGAGAGAGAGAGAGAGAGAGAGAGAGAGAGAGAGAGAGAGAGAGAGAGGCTTAAAACTTCTAAGGATTTGTACTGAGGAATTCCTCGAGTTATAGAAGTTTTGAGCCAATGACGACATTATCTCTCTCTCTCTCTCTCTCTCTCTCTCTCTCTCTCTCTCTCTCTCTCTCTCTCTCCTTCTGCATTTATTCCCCTTCACCTCCTCTCACTTCTCTCTCTGATGGACACCTTGATCATATTCTTTGCAAGCCTGAATGTCAACTCATTGGCCCCTTTGATGGTGGGCTTCTTCTTGTTCCATACGAACAGGGTTCATCTGAATAATAATAATAATAATAATAATAATAATAATAATAATAATAATAATAATAATAATAATAATAATAATAATAATAATAATTCATAAAGCATGAGTGGCGTCTTGTACCATGTTTCAATACCATTCATTAACGCCAAGTGCAACGACTTAATGATTCCGTTACCAGTTCCTGATATCCAAGGCGATTTACCCATTCTACAAGAGTGGGAAGCAGCGTTCTCTCTCCTTCTTCAAAAGCCTTTCTGAGGCATTTTCCAATTCCAGTGCGTCAAGACTTGGCAGCTTTTATTTAGGCTGCTTAATGGAAGAAACTGAAGAAACTGGCTTTTACAACATTCCAGGTTCCAGTGACAAACCTCCGTCAGTGATGAGACTCTCTCTCTGTACCTGAATCCTCGACATTCCTTTGCTTGGCAGTCAAAGACAGTCCATCCCCCCCCAACCCCCTCTCTCACTTGTTGTGCTAGAGTGAATTTTGTCAGAATGCTGGAGATCTCCTCCTCCTCCTCCTACTCACTCCCCGTGACTCCAGAGACCGGACGAGGGAGGAGTCCTTTGTTTCAGGCATAAATATTTTGTCAATGCTACAGAAATGGAAGGAGGCGGAGTCTCGTGAACGAACGCTGGACACCTTTTGATCAAACCTGAATATGCAGCACTTTTGACTGGGCTATGCAAAATTATCAGTAGCCTGACATTGCCAGTTCTATTTCAATGGACGTTCCACTCATTGTCAAGACAAAACAAATCACTCATCATGAGTCAAAACAATTAAAACTGGAAAACACTTCGAGTTTCAAGACTTCGGCCTGACTGAGCAACTCTCCCCTTGAGAACCTGACCTTCTTTCTCTCAACGCGTGACATGCAGCATTATTTCTTTACATTAACCCTCTAATGAATGACCTTTTCAAGTATAGAGTATCACCTTCATTCGGCTGTGGTATAAGCGTATAAACTGAGTATAAACTGGTGGAAATATGTAGCTGCGTTCTAATCAAAATAACGTGTTAAGCACTTGCGGTGAATTCCACACGCACCTTTAAGCTTTGCTTGGGCCAAAATAATACCTGTGTTACTAATTCGACTTCTTGGAAAGGAATGGAATAAATAGAACTGAGGCCAAAGGCCGAGTTCTGGGATCCATGATGAGGTTCCCGTCTCACACAAACCCATTCAATAATCAGGACAAGTCCAATGCATAGGTGACGCCTTATTACGGTGAACATTAACCATTCTTTCCGATGACCGAGCCCTGCAAGAGGCGACGATCGTCAACGTGGCCCCTTTACTTGGATCTCTCTCTCTCTCTCTCTCTCTCCACGGATTGGCCTAACCGAAAGGTAGCATGGCTCCGCCCACATCACTCAAAAAAGGAACTCGATTGATCAAGAAATCCCTCCTACGCGATTCAGGGAACAAATTACTGTCATCCGTCCTCTCTCTCTCTCTCTTTATCTCTCTCATCTTCATCTGTCAAAGCAGAGGGATGGCGGCGGCAGCCACCGCTGCCAGACGTATGAAGCTTATATGAATTTTTTATACATATATACATACATATATATATATATATATATATATATATATATATATATATATATATATATATATATATATATATATCACACATTACCACAGGTGAAAAATAAGAGACGGCGTGTAGGTCCTGATCGTGATAAATGAATCACGTACAAAAGTGATTATAATCACATATATATACAGTATACATATACATATACATACATACATACATACATACATATATATATATATATATATATATATATATATATATATATATATATATATATATATATATATATATATGTGTGTGTGTGTGTGTGTGTGTGTGTGTGTGTGTGTAGATTCTACTTGTCACTTTTACCAGATACGTGTGATTGTATTTCAGGTGCCAAAATTGCATGATGAGAAGCCCTCTGTCATCCACAGTTGTCTTGAGAGAGAGAGAGAGAGAGAGAGAGAGAGAGAGAGAGAGAGAGAGAGAGAGAGAGAGAGAGAGAGAGAGATTTATGGTAATTAAAACTGGCGTCGCACCATCTAGGTTATTGACACCGTAAGGACACTGAATTGAACTCGTATCTACACCACCAGGCCAGACAGACAGAGCCTGTACTGACTCCCACAGACTGAGAGTTGTCAACTATATATAGTAATTATCAGGTGATTGCTCTCTCTCTCTCTCTCTCGCAGGCCAGCCAACTCTCTTCCCCATTCCCCTTTGCTATCAAATCGAGCACCCCAGACAAATATCATCAATCAATCAATCAGCAGAAAACGTTGCAGTATCCAGTCACCACTTCACTCCTTGTAAAGACCAAGAAGCGTTGAACTTGAAGGACATCATTTAAAACTTGAAAACTCTTTCCCGGCTGAGATGACACCTGCTGGAAATCTCTTCGGGTTTCAAGACTAAAGCGTTACTGAACTCTGCTTATAAGAACATTCCATATCTCCTCTTAACTCGTAGAATTCAGTAATATGAATTTATGAACCATCTAATGACTAACTCTTGACGTATATTCACCTCAATTCAGCTTGAGTATGTTTACATAAACTGGGCAGAGATGCCCGAGCACTTGCTTCGACAGACCTGCGGCGTTTTACTCAAAATGCTGTATCATGTATATACTGACCAACCATCCTCAACCGTCAATTCCAGCCCCTCCCTACATGCTTCATTTGCTTGGATTAACATAATACCCTTTATTAATAACTCGACCCCCCCCCCCCCTCCCGTAATGAAATCCAGTAATACCTTCTCTCCTTAACAGTACTTGGGGACAGAACTAAATCTTCTGTCCTTAACAGTACTTGGGGACAGAACTAAATCTTCTGTCCTTAACAGTACTTGGGAACAGAACTAAATCTTCTGTCCTTAACGGTACTTGGGGACAGAACTAAATCTTCTGTCCTTAACAGTACTTGGGGACAGAACTAAATCTTCTGTCCTTAACGGTACTTGGGGACAGAACTAAATCTTCTGTCCTTAACAGTACTTGGGGACAGAACTAAATCTTCTGTCCTTAACAGTACTTGGGGACAGAACTAAATCTTCTGTCCTTAACAGTACTTGGGGACAGAACTAAATCTTGTCCTTAACAGTACTTGGGGACAGAACTAAATCTTCTGTCCTTAGCAGTGCTTGGGGGACAGAACTAAATCTTGTCCTTAACAGTACTTGGGGACAGAACTAAATCTTGTCCTTAACAGTACTTGGGGACAGAACTAAATCTTGTCCTTAACAGTACTTGGGGACAGAACTAAATCTTCTGTCCTTAACGGTACTTGGGGACAGAACTAAATCTTCTGTCCTTAACAGTACTTGGGGACAGAACTAAATCTTCTGTCCTTAACAGTACTTGGGGACAGAACTAAATCTTCTGTCCTTAACAGTACTTGGGGACAGAACTAAATCTTGTCCTTAACAGTACTTGGGGACAGAACTAAATCTTCTGTCCTTAGCAGTGCTTGGGGACAGAACTAAATCTTGTCCTTAACAGTACTTGGGGACAGAACTAAATCTTGTCCTTAACAGTACTTGGGGACAGAACTAAATCTTGTCCTTAACAGTACTTGGGGACAGAACTAAATCTTCTGTCCTTAACGGTACTTGGGGACAGAACTAAATCTTCTGTCCTTAACAGTACTTGGGGACAGAACTAAATCTTCTGTCCTTAACGGTACTTGGGGACAGAACTAAATCTTCTGTCCTTAACAGTACTTGGGGACAGAACTAAATCTTCTGTCCTTAACAGTACTTGGGGACAGAACTAAATCTTGTCCTTAACAGTACTTGGGGACAGAACTAAATCTTCTGTCCTTAGCAGTGCTTGGGGACAGAACTAAATCTTGTCCTTAACAGTACTTGGGGACAGAACTAAATCTTGTCCTTAACAGTACTTGGGGACAGAACTAAATCTTGTCCTTAACAGTACTTGGGGACAGAACTAAATCTTCTGTCCTTAACGGTACTTGGGGACAGAACTAAATCTTCTGTCCTTAACAGTACTTGGGGACAGAACTAAATCTTCTGTCCTTAACAGTACTTGGGGACAGAACGAAATCTTGTCCTTAACAGTACTTGGGGACAGAACTAAATCTTCTGTCCTTAGCAGTGCTTGGGGACAGAACTAAATCTAAGACAGATGCAAGAGTCACTTTACACCTGTATTTAATGTCTCGTCTTCATCCGCAGGTCCAGTTTATGGCATTCATTTTTTCTGGAGTAAACTTACACTCTCGCCCCACTCAAAGTAATGAGATTGTTCCTTCCAGCCTCAAATGAACTAATAAGCCAGTTATTTTATCATCGACCATGGCTGAGGGTCTGGTATTCTGAATGCACGTCACTTCAGCTGACACCCTGCTGGCTCTGTCCATCATTATTGCTTCTTGTCCTCCGAGTGTTGAGGAGACAGTGTCCATGAGGCCCTCATGACGGAGTATGCCTGAAGATTCTTCGAATGTCTGTCTGCATGCACGAGTATGTGACAAATGAAGGCTTAGGTCCATTATCTGTCTTCATACTACCTTCCTTCCTTCCTTCGGTGGCAAGACGACGGATAAGGAAGCCTACAGTTAACAACTGGTAAAACTCACGCAACACACAACACCACTCTGCAGTTACTGACTGACTGTCACTGTAAATATATGCGAGGTACCCTTCCTCATCAGTCAACGAAGCCAAAATGAGCAGAAAGCAGCAGTCTATAACTGACTGATGGCTACTAAAACTAGCATCACACAACATTCCATAAGTTATTGAAGGAACAGCAATGTATGAACTAACTAGGCTGCATTCACGAATGATCCGAGAGACGTCGTTAACTTATATTAAGGATTTGAGAACTTATTTTGAAGCGTGATGAGAGTGGAGGAATGACCTGGGGGCAATCTCATTCGGCTGGAATGCCTCCCACACGGTCAGTGAACAATGACCCTATTATTCTTCTGACCCGTGAGTTTCGAAGAGACAGGCCAAATGTTTTCACTATCACGAATGTCCTGTAAAGTTTCCAGTCTTTTGTATGAGTGGACACACTCGGTTTTCCAGCTTCCACTACGAAATGCACCACGATAAACTAAACGAGTTTGAGTGAGACAGTGAAATCTACTCAAATATAACGCTGGCTCCTGCATCCCTTCAACACATCCTACCTCAGCCAAAGACAAGCATTTAACCCACCAAGTACGTACAACAAAAGAGAGAGAGAGAGAGAGAGAGAGAGAGAGAGAGAGAGAGAGAGAGAGAGAGAGAGAGAGAGAGAGAGAGAGAGAGAGAGAGACTACTTTCCAGTTTCGAAGGTGATTGTAAAACGGGAAGACCTTTCTGTGGAGGGTCGTAGTCTGATCACCTCACCTCAGCATGCTTGCACGTAACCAAGAGTGATAAAAACTCGTTTCAGTATCATCTATTCTTCTATATGCAACGACCCCACCCCCAGGAGGCATAAACACGGCGCCACAAGATTTACTCTTATCACAATGTGCTATAAGGATACTTTAAACATTCATTTCGATATATATATATATATATATATATATATATATATATATATATATATATATATATATTACTAAGCAACTGACCTTCCTTTTTTAACCGTCCATAGCAAAATTCCACATTGCTTTATCTTGATAACCGTGCAACTGCAATAATATTCACAAAATATAGCTCTGTGCTCATGGCCACAGAGTTCGTTACCTTTTGCTCATTACCAAAAACTGTGGAGCAGCCTCCCTCCCTCCCTCCCTTCAGAAGATGTCGTGCAGTTGGAACTACTTCTCCTTCTTCAGAAGGTCAGCGAAGATGCAATGCATTACTGCCCTAATAGCCCACTGTTCCCCATGCATTTTAATACATTTTTATATCTTTATTGATTTATCTTTTTCTTTTTTAATAAGTGAGTGGGATCTCTTCTTCTTTCTGTATTTCCCTTCACCTCCTCTTACTTCTTCCTCTTAATGAACACCTTCATATTCTCTGGAATTGCAAGTCAATTGCCCCTGTAGGTGGGCTTCTTGTTCCATATGCAAAGGTTTAATGATTAATTTCAACAAGTACCTTTCATGACCTGAACACAGTTTGGTTTCAAATTCCATTTCTTTCCAAGTCAAGGAATATTCCTTGTAATTAACTGCTACCTGTAAGACAAAATTCTTACTAAATATTAAAAGTACGGAGTCGCAGATTATACTGCAGTTCTGGGGTCTGTCAAAAAAATGGCAACACTCAAGTGTGCAAAGTACCACTGTCGCTACTTCCAACCAAACCTGCTGATGAAGACAAAGAAGCAGAAATGCTTTCTTTTACCCATGTTCTCTTGTAGCCATCCCCGCAGGAGGCCTATGTGGACAACAAGTCAACGAAACGACGCTCAAAACACGTCACTTACATCCGTATACCGCCATCGTCAAAGCGGGCATTCCTTTCGACCTGTCCCCTCCCTCAGTCACAATGGATGCCCGTTTTTCCTGGCAAACGCCTTCCTACAGGAATATGAAAGCCGCGACTTTCTTGACTGATCCCCGTCAACAATAACACAGATATAGGTGACATTCATCTTTGAATGTCACCCGTGCCCTTGGGAACTATCACACCGCAGTGCCACAGATAGGTACCCACTTGCTTAAGTGACTCTCAATATCACTATTCGAACACCTGACACCAACTCCGCCAGTATGAAGTGGAATCCAGTGTCAAGACCACCGACCTTACGAAGCAAATAACACCAGAGGAGCACAATTTCCCGAAATCTTCAAAGGGTTGAGTTCATCAGCTCTCAAAGGACCACTTCGTCTTGAGCGGGACAGCTGACTGACTGACTCCTCCTCCTCCTCCTCACCTGCCTCTCTGTCCTGCTGGGCCACAACCCTGCATTTCCGGTTACCTGTCAAATCACTAGGAAACTCTGGCGGTGAACTTTGTTGGAAGGCGGTGACCTTACGTTGACTGATGACAGAATAATTTTCATAATATGTGGACGACACTGATGAAACCCAAGTGGCGTACGAGACCATACCATATTGTCCCAAACCTTTGACAAACAGAAAAGCGTCTTTGAAGTTCTCGGTGGTTTTATCGGAGAGAGAGAGAGAGAGAGAGAGAGAGAGAGAGAGAGAGAGAGAGAGAGAGAGAGAGATTACAACCGCACGCTAAATAAATCGTAACCTAATCTCGGTTAGAATAGAGGGAATGCGGGATTTTTCTTTTTTCAAATCCACAGCTAATGAAGTAACAGGGGAGGGGGGGGGGGGGGGGGGCGCAGAAGATTCGAGCTGTCAAACTCGCAAACAGCTGACGAAAGACTTATAGTAACTGGTTTTTACATGTTCTAGAGAGAGAGAGAGAGAGAGAGAGAGAGAGAGAGAGAGAGAGAGACTGGAGCGGAATTATTATGGACAAGGAGGTAGAATCGGCAGGTGATGCTCTATTCCCGGATAAGTGAAGCCGACCTGGTCAGCGCATGTAGGGCAAAAGCTCCCTCGCCTGACCCGCTCGCTGCGTGACCTAAAAAAAAAAAAGGACGCCTCCATCGTTGGTGTGGTGCTGCTGCATGTGGAAGCTGCCAAAGACTCGGCAGAACCTTCAATCCTGCGTGTGGCTGTATACAGTTCATCCTAGGTATTGTGGAGGCCGTGATCTATTGCACATTTTTTTAAAGCGTGGAGACAGAGAACCAGCACATGAATAATTAGACAACCCCTGTTTTAAAATTGACTTTTCATCCTTGTTTTCCTATTCATCATAAAGACAGCGAAGACAAGACAGCGAAGACAAGTGTACTAGAGAGCAAGCAGTACACGTTTTCGTTTAATAATCGACGTTAGTGATGCTCGTGTTCACCTCCCTCGTCCACTTGTGGCACTCTGCCCTCTCTGTCCTGTCTGTGTCTTGCAATTGGCGGTGATATTCACTACAGTATCATATTATGTCGATATTATAGTAGCATCTACATTCTTATTTTCAGCTGTTACACACACTTAAATTGTGTCAAAAGATGCAGTAGCAACGATGAAGTAGTCTTATAATGGGATGTCATATACTGTACTGTACATTCAAAGCCTTATCTTTGTAACAGAGTGCACACGCACACACACACACACACACACGCACACGCACAAGTGTGCAAGTTAAATAATGTTTTTTACGTTTTGGCTTGCAGTCTTCCAAAAGATGAGGATCTTAGAAGAAAAAAAAGGGTTCGAGCGACACGACGTGAAAGCTTGTCTCCAGACAAAGAAGCTTTCCCGTTTGTGTTCGAAGCAGCATTTCAAGTAAAGGAGGAAGATTTTGATCGGTCGCTCCCCAGGGTTCGACTGCACACTGGGGCTACACCGAGCATACCTGAATCTTTTGCTGGTCATCTCAAGATAAAAGAAACGCACAGAAGAAGAAGAAGAAGACGTGCCAAGCTTCACCTGGCTGTGCAAGTGAACATTCAATGACTGTAACGGAGGCAGTGAGTGCCCAAGCTCAGGGATGCTCATTAAGAAAAAGATCCAACTATTGCAGCAATCCAAACGTCGCCTTGTCAAAAGGAATAGTGATTTGAATAATGTTTTCTGTGAATGAAGGAGGAAATCTTTCATGTGCGCTACTAGTTTGGACGCATCAGAGAAGTCTGCTGGTGGTATTCCAGGTCTTTTCCAGAGACAATTTGCAAAGAACAGAACTCTTCCATCTGGGGATAAGTATTCCCCAGAACTGAGAAGTTTGCCCTCAACCTTCACTCTTATTCCCCGCATGGCATGCATGTCGCTATATTCGGAAAATGTTTGATACGTGTTTGCCGCATCCTAGGACAATTTCGAAGTGGTATCAACAGATAGGATTCACGAATCTCTTTTCCAGCATCAAAGATGAAAGCTGACGCAGCACTGGGAACGGGCAAACCTCTAATTTGTTCTTCAGTCCTGGATGAAATGGCAGTCAAAAGCCAGGCAGAATGGGATGGGAAAAAACATTATGGGTTTGTTGATATGGGCACAGAATTAGATAATGATAACATTCCCTTAGCGAGAGAGGCTCTTGGATTTATGGTAACTGCAGTCAGTGGCAGCTGGAAACTGCCTGCTGGATATTTCTTGATTGCAGGTCTTGGCTCTCATGAAGGAGTAAGTCTGATTCAGCAGTGTTTGAGGCGGCTTCATTCAGCTGGGGTTACTCTTATATCACTGACATTTGATTGTCTGTCGAACAATGGTGCAGTGATAAAACAGGTGGGATGCTGATGAGACCGTGATGTTTTGAAAGCTTCATCCGCACACCCAATAACTCAGCAACCAGTCTGCATCTCCTCTGAGCCCTGTCACGTGTTGAAGCTGGTAAGAAACTCGTTTGGTAAGAGGAAACATTTGATTGATGGGGAAAACAACCCAATTAGATGCATTTGTATAGAAAGATTGCACAATATGCAGGCTAATGAAGGTCTGGATCTGGGGAACAAACTTACATATGCACATATAGATTGATCAAAGAAAAAAATTAATGTTAAACTGGCAGCTCAACTACTCAGTGAATCAGCTGCAAAATCCCTGCAATTTTGTCCTTATAATGACATCAGAGAATTTCGAGGACGCGAGGCAACAATGAATTTCATCACAATTTCCAACCATCTAATTGGACACCATGAATGCGAGCAACTGATGCTCTTTTGGTTTTACAAAGCCACTTCAGGAAAAAAATGAAAAGCTGATAAAAGATGCTTTGTCTGAAGCTGAGGAGCCCATCAGAGAACCTAAACTCAATAATGGCATTCTTTTGCTTCATTCAAATAGAAAAACCGGTTTCCTTGGCTTTCTAGTTTCTATGCATAGTTAATGACATTACATGCTCATTTTGTTGGATGTCCTGAGCCACGATTAACATTTTTGATGACATAAAATGAGTCAGGATCACACAGAACTTTTTTCATTAAAGTCAGAAGCAAAAACAAGTCCGTCAGTCTTCTGCGGCACCCAAAAGGATTTTGGTGCATCATGATATGCAAGAAGATGTACTCTGTGGAAACTGGGTAGTATTAGAATCAGTTCATATACTGACAACATCTAGTAGTCCTAAAAACGGAACACAATTAGGCATCCCTTCAGTTCTAGCTACAAATACTTCTTCTGTGGCTCAGATCAACATTCAAATCATGACATTTTCCAGATTTTACCAGAAGGAAGGAGACGCTGGCAGTGAGCAGCAGGCTACACACACACACACACACACACACACACACACACACACACACACACACACACACACACACACACACACACATTCCCAGCACTCGTCATCTGCCACTACAGTATGTCCAGACAGCACTGTTGCCTACATAGCTGGAGTTGTTGTGCACAAGCTAAGAAAATCTCTAAAGTGTGGAACATGTAGCCTACAGATGCCCCTATTGGCAGTGACTGGGTAAATCCAGTCTTTAATCAAGTTGAAAGGTCAAGGTCATCTCATTCGCCCGTTAGGCGATGTCATAGAAATAGGTATGTTGTCAGAAGGCCTATCCTATGCCAATAATGCATACTTCAGTTCTGAGAGAGAGAGAGAGAGAGAGAGAGAGAGAGAGAGAGAGAGAGAGAGAGAGAGAGAGAGAGTAGACATTCCGCTAATCCCTTCGGAGTTGACCCAAGAACCAAGAATAAGCGATAAACAGACCCACTGTCGTCTTTTCTTTAATTTCTCTCTCTCTCTCTCTCTCTCTCCACTAATTCCGATTTTGTGTGTGTGTGTGTGTGTGTGTGTGAGAGAGAGAGAGAGAGAGAGAGAGAGAGAGAGAGAGAGAGAGAGGAAAACTTCGAGGAAATCAAATTACGACACAGGAATGTTCATGACTGAGGAGAATACGACCGTGTCTATGTATACATGTGCAGTATGTTTGTGTGCATGTGTGTTTGTGTGTATGCATGTGCACGTGACTACACGAAATGAAACCACCTGTTAAACAATGACACAAACACCTAGAACATAATTACCTTCTTCAAATGACGCACATACGAGCAGTCGTGACGCAAACGGAGTCTCAACAGGATATCACAAGAATGAAGAAGAATAATAAATAATATAATATAATAAAGAATACCCAGCCAGATTCTCGGGGGGGGGGGGAATTGTTAGGAATGGGAGGTGGGGAGGGGTGGGGGGTTGTCCGCGAATATCCGCCAGGAAATCTTGAGGAGAAATCACCGAATATTCGAGGAAAACTTTTGGACTGCAATTGCCTCAACGTTCAGTGAGAGAGTGTAGCTCCTGATGTCCTTTCTCTGTTGTACCCTGCATTCTCTCTCTCTCTCTCTCTCTCTCTCTCTCTCTCCTCCAAACATCACACAAGGGCAATGTTACCGATATCATGCTGATGTTAAATCAGACGATATAATAATAATAATAATAATAATAATAATAATAATAATAATAATAATAATAACTTCAATCCAATGGAAGATCGACGGTGACAACGGACCCCACTCAAACTGGCCGAGTCACCTGCGTTCGATTCCTTGCAAAGGATTAAGATAATCTCGAAAAAGTCGTTGTTCATTACTAATCATTTTCATCAAGAATTCGAAACGAAATGAAAGTTTTGTCATTTATGATGGAAAATTGATATTTAATACGGAATTCAGTCAATACTGTTATGCAACAACTTCTTGGAATGGATGCGAAATCATTTTTCGGACACGTTGACGGTTTGTCTACGAGCCTTATCACGGCCTCCCTTGACGTCAAGGGACTCTGGGTCTTCTGTTCTTCTAATATACGGGTCAAAGTTAAAGTGTTCCTCTCTCTCTCTCTCTCTCTTTCTCTCTCTCTCTCTCTCTCCACCACCTAGGGAGAAACAGCAAAGCCAGAGCACCCCCAGAGGTTGAATAACTCCTCCTCTTTCAATGAATTATGCATCGAATTATTCAATAATTAATGATTTACTCATTATATTCTCTCGGCTTCTTCATTATAACAGTGAGAGAATGATGGTGACTTGCGGCTTCAACAATGAACCTATCTATAGGTCTAGGTTTGACAAATGCCTGCAAATGAAATGGACAGGAAAGCAATGAGCTCCTTTGGATAATATCTGTTCTCCTTTCGCTCTGTTGGTGGGACCTCTAGTGGAATGACTCTCTCTCTCTCTCTCTCTCTCTCTCTCTCTCTCTCTCTCTCTCTCTCTCTCTCTCTCCCCCGGCCAACTCTGCTTCATCCCCCCAAGGCCGAGTTCCCTGTTTTCGCATAAACTCCCACAAAACGGCTGCATTAGACGTAGACTCTTTTTATTAGCAATTTCTTTTCAAAAGTACAATACGTCTTTTTACATAATAATAATAATACAAAAATCTGACACCTTTTAGGCCCAGAGGCTACAAAGCAGACCAATATTAGGCCTAATGCTCCATTGATCTAGAAAAACCATTTCTTCAGCTTATTTGAAACCACACAAGAGGCGTCTTACAATAAAAATGGCTTCTCCTCTAGATTTTACATCACACACATTGCAGGAGGAGGAGTTAAGGTTCCACCTCAACCCTCTCCTCCTCCTCCTCCTCCTCCCGCTCCTCATACAGTGTGGATTACCTCCCCCTTTCCATGTGGGGAGGACCCCACCCCTTCCCCTTACAGAGCAACTTGCCAGAGCGCTACGAGGGAATTTTGTCCTTTTATTATTATTATTATTATTATTATTATTATTATTATTATTATTATTATTATAGAGTAAATAAATGTCTGACTTAGGCTCGTATCCAGAAATCATACGACGGTTCGTTGTATGCGAACGTCATGGTGTTGCCGTATCCAGAAACCACACGATCATACGCAGGCATTCGCAGTTAACAATGTAATTTTGGAACCATGGTGAAGGAGGCGTCGCATGGGTACCCCCTTGCGATGGCAGAATTGAAAGAATGTAAATTTCAACTCTGCATCAAAATACGTTTGCCAAAGTGATTTATCTACAATGTCTATCGAAAATATGAAACAATTTGTGGTAAAAAGACCTGAATAACAGCACAACAAAGGTCTTGAAAAGAATACTTTTAAGAAGTCTTTGCCTGCCGACGACGGATGAATTCGAGCTCATCGTAACAAAAACAGCGGCAGTCAGCCACCTCTGTTGGAATTCTTTTCCTTCAAAATAGGCTTCGCTGACGTGTTTAGAGTTTCCTTTTCAATACAAAATTGCGTATTTAATTGGTATACATCTAGAAATCTTAATGTGTTAGTGTTATATTGCCCAAGAAAGTTGAAATCAGTACAGCGACTGAAGCTCCTCACAGGGAGACTACTAGGTGATGGTAGTGATGCAAGCGTGAAATTCCTCGTAGGAGGCTGTTTATAATAAGGAAATGAGAAAGTGCGGTGTAAATGACTAGGCTAGGTTGCATGTGATGCGAAAGTGAGTTTGCCCAAGCCTTGTAAGAGAAGTATGAAGCTAATTGCCTATGGTAGTGGCTACCTATATGGATTGCCGATGGCTTTCACAGGCAGTGAATTGCCAAATACAAGCCGAATTCCTGATGTATGAGAGGCTATATATATAAAATTCTAGTTTAGTTACGGAGAGAAGCATCTCTTGTTTCTCTCTGCATTGATATATTTATTAAGGAATTTTCAGTATTTCCTTTAGGCTAATAGCCAGATACCTAACCCAACTTAGACGTTAAATATGCCTTAGTTTTACAACTTAGAATCCTGTTCCTTTCCTAGACCCGGGGCTTCACCCCCTGGACCCCCTCCTGACTTAAATATGCATCCGTAAGTAAACTAGAATTTTACCAATTGGCATTCCCTAGCCTAGTGAATATAAAAATATGTTATGTGGAGGATGGCACGATTCATTTTTGCAGAGAGCTATGTTGGGTGATGTAATTTTAGTGATAGGCACACTTGGAGAAACGATGTACAAACAACCCATACATGGAGGATGTTAATATATTTTTTTTTCATAAAGCTAATTTGGAGGATGTGGAAATGCATTTTCTTGACAGGCTAATTTAGAATTCTTTATTGTTTTTTGGGAGGCCACAGGTAGATCTCATGGGCTTAGGGTTCATTGCTCATGACTCCAAAATATTTTCTACCTCAAGACTAGCACAGAGCCTAGAATCGGGCATGCATAGAGGCTTTTTGTTGGGAGACAGTGGTTATCCATGCCATTCTTACATAATGACACCATTTCTTG
Organism: Macrobrachium rosenbergii; assembly: GCA_039081455.1. Taxonomy (NCBI): domain Eukaryota; kingdom Metazoa; phylum Arthropoda; class Malacostraca; order Decapoda; family Palaemonidae; genus Macrobrachium; species Macrobrachium rosenbergii. The sequence goes on along the minus strand of JANJGK010007475.1, from coordinate 11,581 downwards.
CTCCCAATACACACAAACAAAGACATTATAATGCTGCGCACACCAAAACTCGCAATCTTATAGAACGTGCCCTAGGACTACTTAAAAAAAGGTTTGCAGTTATCAATACCAGTTAGAATAAAGTTGAATAACACTAAGAACATAATAATTGCTTGTGCAGTCCTTCATATTTGTGCCATAACAAACAGAATACCTTTACAGGATGAAGAAAATCTTGAATTGGATGATGCTGATGAACCTGATGTGGGTATCATTGAAAGGGCTGACAATACCCAAGAAGCTCAGTGTAGGGCCCACATTGTTGACAGTTTTTTTTTATAGGTTGAGAGATTATGTATTTGTTTTGTGTTAATTAGGTTTAAGGTATATTTTTCCAAATTTTGTACATCCCAAAAATGCACCAAGGATGATATTGCAGCTGTTTTGCTTACAGTGCAAGGAACCCTCAGTTCTGGTGACTTGCACTTTAATAACAATAAATCTATAATCTTATCACTTGCATCATTTAAGAACCCTTTAAATATTGAACTGGATAGTGACAACACATTAAACCAAGAATGGTTTTGTCAGAGTTACTAGCAGCTGTATGGGCATGGTAAATTGTACCCGATACCAAGAAAATGAAAATACACTTCTTATTGACTTAATGAAATATGAAAATATAACTTACATGTTTGCCTTTAAAAAGGAACACTAATGGATTTATTTTATTTATTTATTTTTTGGTTCATCCTGAAAAAAATATTCAGTGGCAAAAGCAATCTAGGGTTAAAAAGAGGTAATTCATTCTAGATTACTAGAATTGACTGAAAGGATAAAGGATAAATATTTTTTTACGTAAGAAAAGATTTATTCAGGAACTCTTACCATAGTTGTCAATCTGACACCTTGAGAAAGACATGACTGTTGTACTTGCAAGATGAAAATGGTGATAAAAAAAATTTGAATACAACTGTGCTCCAGGTCAAATCAGAACACCATTATTTAGAACTTTACTTATGATGTCTAATACAAATTATTCAGAAACACTAGTTTAAGAATTATATCATAACGGGCTGCCAACGCAAGAGCCAGTGTCCCACAGAAGGCGAGGGCAATCTTTAAGTAACTTGATCTTGATTGTACTGTAGAGGTAGCATCATTAGATGAAACACCACTTTCTAATTGTGCTGAGGTTAAAGGCAGTGGCCCCATAATACCTGAAAATAATAAGTAAATAAATAAATAATTGATCTACTACACCTTAGATGTAAATCCCTTCTGCAGCACACACACACATATATGTAACACATTATATATATATATATATATATATATATATATATATATATATATATATATATATATATATATATATATATATATATATATATATATATATAATATATATATATATATATATATATATATATATATATATATATATATATATATATATATATACACAATTACACATATATATAATGAAAAATTGCTAAAATTACTTGTGTTGAATTAGATACTTCTTTAATTACACCATCTTCTAGCATAGTATTGCTTCTAGGCTTAAATATGTGCAAAACAATGAAAGATGCTAGGCTCTAAAATCTTTTGGGCACTAAATAGTAGCTATTTAAGAGGCCTACCCGTGATTTTAAAAAGCTTTACTGAAATCTGGCAAATCAACATATTCACATGTCCTTCCAACTAAGCGTTCACACTTCTGAACTGAGTATTCAAGTGCTGGAACCTTTAGGGTCACACAGCATTAAAATGTTATCTTAAACCCAGCCATCAATAATAAAAACATAACCATTTTGCATTCCCCAAAGGCATTACAAACTTTCCTGACAGGAAGAGTGTAATGGCCATGAAAAAGTTGAAGGTTCACTAGTTTATATATTTCATTCTTGAAAACATCAGAGCACTTACTTATTCTAACATCATGTATGGGCTCTTCTGTTTCATCAACTGGATGAAATGTTTCAATCCCATCTTGTCCATGGTTAATTTTTCTGTCATCAGTGATGCAGCTGTGACAAACTCTTCAGAAGACTTTCGAAGAAATGGTGGAGGACCACCACCAGTTCTACATAAATTCTTCTTGATGGCAGCATCTTCCTGCTTCACTCTAGTAAATAAAAAAAAAATAGAATAAAAATATGTTTCCCCATTGGCTTTCTAATTTATTTTAACGACTGTGACTTTAAAAACGGATTGCAATGAAATTTCAAAATATAACAAAAAACCTACCGTCCTGTGTACTTTTCTTCCACCTCCAGAATAATATGTTAAAACATCTATCGCATGATTGAATTCATAAGAAATGTCATTTGAGCATTTACACAAATATTAATGAGCACTTAAGAAAATAAGGTGAGCTTTGTGTGGCTGGAGAAGTGAGCTGCACATTATAAAGCATAATAATACCACCTAAGCTAATATAGTCTAGCCTAAGCAGTTCACATACCTGCCACAATCTATCGTAGCCTTGCATACTGGTAGGCATTATGCAGGCTTCAGACATGCTAGCCTACGTGTGAACTCAACTTAAAAAAAAAGGGCTAGCCTATTTCAGGTGTTATCCTACTCCAAATCATTTGACCACCTGCAGACAACAGCCAAGATCTCAAATGTCAGCCTAAACTTTTATTAAAAACAATCACTTTTCCCAATTTGCAAGCAGGTATCACACGTTAAAACAGTTTTATAATCTGGAAAACCTCGTATACCCATAAGAAAAATAGCCAAAGTTTTACCATCACTTTTTAAAGTACTAATAAACTGGCTGTAAGCTAATGAATGTTTAGTTTACTTGCAAATCTACCCATTAACAATACGATAATACTACTGTGTGCTCCAGCCCTTCTATCCACCATGAAAATAAATTATAAGACCCTCCACAAAGCTATTCTGAACCTAAATTAGAATATTACCCAAATTTCCTAATAAAAGACATTAATAATTGAAAATTCACATCAAATTATACAAACCTAATGCCTGATACACCAACTGCTTTTGTAATAAGCTGGACATTACTAACCTAACCTCTCCTAGAGCACCCATGCTTATTTAGCTGGGGGCTATGCCCCCTCAGACCCCCTATGATTTGGTTAGCCTAACCTACCTTAACCTACTCTAATATGCTCCATTCTATTCATTTGAAGATTAATATATTTATAAAATATAATAGCTTTAGATGATAAACTGGTGTTCCCTTGGATAAGCTAGGCTAGGCTAGCCTCATGTGATTATTATTAACAACAATTTAACAGGCAGCACAAGCCTAGGCCTTCCATAGCCTAAGTTTCTTTTAACCTAACTGGTAGCTTACACACCATTTTGCTCACAGCAGCCTAAAGTTGCCCTGACTACAATTACAAAACAAAAATGCTTTCTTACCTGCGGTTTACATGGTCGAAACAGCGCTTGACTGCATTCATGAACGAGGAGGTTGGTCAGGATACATGGCGTTCAACTTGAGTGTTACATCTCCCCCCCCCCCCACGCCTCACGCTTTTTTCCAAAGTTCTGCTTCCTGTAGATCGGTCGGTGATCACATTCTCATGCTCCTTTATTAAATTAAGAAGCATTACGCGCTGAGAATCAGCTATTGTGGGTGCACGCTTCATATTCCTGTTTTGTTGCTTGCGTATTTCCTGACTCTTTGTTTACATTTTCGCGCGGAATCAGGGCAGCAAATATCAAGTAAAAAAATATACTACAGATATGCAGTATCTTTTTTTAATAAATAATAAAGACATAAGGAAATTTTAATTCAATATCATTGTAATAAAAGAAATTGTCTATGATACTGATACAGCCTTGTAATCATCGATTCCAGGCATTTCATTCCCAGTAACCGCATATGTTGGTAAGCCTGCTTAACCAACGATGCGATGCGATGGAGTTGAGGCCGTCGTACGATTTCTGGATACCACGATAGTTCTTCGTTTGGGACCATACAACCGCGATCGCCTTCGTATTGACAAATGCGATCGCATGGTTTCTGGATACCAGCCCGTGTGGTTTCTGGATACGGCAACACCATGACCTAGATCTTGACCATGACCATCGCATACAACGAACCGTCGTATGATTTCTGGATACGAGCCTAAAAGGCTTTCCCCCCCCCCCCCCCCCAACAAGGACCTGTCTTCTCTCACTGAGTGACAATTATTTTTGTTATTATCATTATTATTTTTGTCCCTCTACTTGGTCCTCTTTCCAGTTCCCTGGTGTCCAGTCAACTTTATTATTATTATTATTATTATTATTATTATTATTATTATTATTATTATTATATTACAGTAACCAGCTGAGCATGTCAAAGTGGTCTCCTTGGACAGTTGGAGAATGGCTTAGTTTTATAACCTGCAAGTAAATGAATATAGGAACCGGGTTATATATAGTCAAACTACAGTGGAATCTCTCTCTCTCTCTCTCTCTCTCTCTCTCTCTCTCTCTCTCTCTCTCTCTCTCTCTCTCTCTCTCTCTCTCTCCAAATTAGAAAAAAATAATTCCTCCCTAAATGACGATAGAAATCACACATGTCCATCAGCCGAGAAACTTGTTATGCGCCACTCCCATCGAAATTCGGGTTAGGACCAGGATTCATTAAAAATGTGGATAAAGAATAGCGCTATGCGCCACCTTTATTACGGTCGCGAATTGCTCTTAACTGAAAGAGTGTTTTCCCTGACGCAAGTCACAACTCACCTATTTCTTGAGAGTCAGTTTCTTCATCGATAATATTATTAGGCGCCATGAAGTGGGCCAGCTGCTCTAAGAAGCATTTTTCTTGGGGCCGTTATACAGATTTATATTACTCGGAGAGACGTTGGCTGCGAGTGTCAGGCCAACCGGCGCTCTTGTTGTCATTGTGGTGTGACTCTAGAAGTCGTTTCCGTGTTCCTTCAACTTTATCGCTAAGGGCGAGGATATTATCAGTCATCGAGCAATAGTATTGCTGCTGTATTGAGTTGAGTCAACGTAGATCCTATGGAAGTGTGGTTTGTGGCCGGTTGGCCGTCGCCCCGCATAGTGTGGGAAAAAGGGAAAAATATGTCTGGCGTTGGTGGCTTCTGTGACAGAAGTCCAGCTTGTTTTGGCTGAAGTTTCGCGGTCAGATGATAGTAATAGTGATGATAATTAGCCTCTTCTGATAATCTTGGTGATGATGATGTTACTGAATAAAGAAGCAGCAGCGTCGTGACAGGACGTCAATGTTTTTACAAAGTTGACGATGAGGCGACTCGTGTCATCCTCGAGCGCATTACAATCGCAGATTCGGGCGTAATCCTTCCAACATTGCCGCCGCCCCCCCCCCCCCCCGCTCCCCACCCCCCAACTACTTGTGGATGACCCCGGCTGGTCAAGGGATTGACGCATCTCACTTTACTCTACTGGAATGAGAAGAGACGAGGCAGGAAGGAACTTCTCACAATCAAGTGAGGGAAAATACCTGTTTTTCCAGAGCCATTTTTGTTGCCTTAACATTCTCGAATGAATATTCTTTATATATACATTAATCACCTGCTTCCTCATTCATCATCATTCGCAGTTTTGTCAGGACTCTTATTATCATTCTCTCTTTTTATTCACGTTGATGATGAACTGTGAGTGACAGTATTAATTTTGGGGGAATTATTGTCTTTCTGGAAACGACAGAGGATAGGCCACCACCTGGTCCTGGTTAAAGTTTCATAGTTCAGCTTCTGGAAACGACAGAGGATAGGCCACCACCTGGTCCTGGTTAAAGTTTCATAGTTCAGCTTCTGGAAACGACAGAGGATAGGCCAACACCTGGTCCTGGTCAAAGTTTCATCATTCAGCTTCTGGAAACGATAGAGGATAGGCCTTTGATGAAAGGACATTTGAAGAAAGAACATTTGAAAGGACATTTGAAGAAAGGGTATTTAAAAGGGCATTTGAAGGGACATTTGAAAGGACATTTGAAGAAAGGACATTTAAAAGGACATTTGAAGGGACATTTGATGAAAGGACATTTGAAGAAAGGACATTTGAAAGGACATTTGAAAGGACACTTGAGGGGACATTTGAAAGGACATTTGAAGGGACATTTCAAAAGACATTTGAAAGGACATTTGAAGGGATACTTGAAGGGACATTTGAAAGGACTTTTGAAGGGACATTTGAAAGGACATTTGAAAGGACACTTGAAATGACATTTGAAGGGACATTTGAAAGGACATTTGAATGGACATTTGAAAGGACATTTGAAGGGACATTTCAAAGGACATTTGAAAGGACACTTGAAGGGACATTTGAAAGGACTTTTGAAGGGACATTTCAAAGGACATTTGAAAGGACACTTGAAATGAAATTTGAAAGGATATTTGAAAGGACACTTGAAGGGACATTTGAAAGGACTTTTGAAATCACATTTGAAAGGACATTTGAAGGGACATTTCAAAGGACATTTGAAAGGACACTTGAAGGGACATTTCAAAGGACTTTTGAAGGGACATTTGAAAGGACATTTGAAAGGACACTTGAAAGGACATTTGAGGGACATTTGAAAGGACATTTGAAGGGAAATCTGGAAGGACATTTAAAAGGACACTTGAAAGGACATTTGAGGGGACATTTGAAAGGACACTTGAAAGGACATTTGAGGGAACATTTGAAAGGACATTTGAAGGGACACTTGAAAGGACTTTTGAAACCACATTTGAAAGGACTTTTGAAGGGACATTTGAAAGGACATTTGAAGGGATATTTGAAAGGACATTAGAAGGGGCATTTGAAAGGACATTTGAAGGGATACTTGAAAGGACATTTGAAGGGTCGTTTGAAAGGACATTAGAAGGGGCATTTGAAAGGACATTTGAAGGGACACTTGAAAGGACATTTGAAGGGACATTTGAAAGGACATTTGAAGGGTCACTTGAAAGGACATTTGAAGGGACATTTGAAAGGACATTTGATGAGTCATTTGAAAGGACATTTGACATTTGAAAGGATTTTTGAAGACATTAGAAAGGACATTTGAAGGGTCATTTGAAAGGACATTTGAAAGGACATTTGAACGGTCATTTGAACGGTCATTTGAAAGGACATTTGAAAGGATTTTGGAAGACATTTGAAAGGACATTTGAAGGGACATTTAAAAGATCATTTGAAGGGTCATTAGAAAGGACATTTGGAGGGACACTTGAAGGGACACTTGAAAGGACTTTTGATAAGACATTTGAAAGGACATTTGAAAGCACATTTGAAGAAAGTACATTTGCAGAAAGGACATTTAAAGAAAGGACATTTGTAGAAAGGACACTTCATCTCGTGCTTAATCGTTTGCATAAACACATTTAGAAGTGTGATGAACTGACCTTAATCGAGGAACACTGGATGTTAAGATTTTCCTCTTATTGTCGTTTCCAGATGATCAAACCAAGAATAATTATTTTAACATATCCTCCAGTAATATATATATATATATATATATATATATATATATATATATATATACAGTATATATATATATATATCTATATATATATATATATATATATATATATATATATACATACACACAAACTTGATTAAGACATTGGTAAATGATTTGCATTAGAATTCAGGAATAAACCTTTCAATAGAAGCAGTTTTATCAACTTAAACAAAATCATGTCTATCATTCGTGTTGATAAATATGCAAGATTGTGCTGCTTGAGTAATGATTCATCAGAGCTTGCATGTTGCAAATGACATTATTACTTATGATGATAATTATTGCTTAATTAATCAGCCTTCTTTAGTTACTTATGAGGGAAGCAGAAGACTTTGGCTATAAGTATGCACACTATTTCTTTATTATTATTCAGTAATAAATAAAAATGGAGAAAAAAGGTTCTATTTATTTTTTTTGCAGCTCTTTAAGTAACAAGTTAGTTACTTTCAATGTTTATTAGAGTGAAAAATAATATGATAATTGATATATAAGGTCGGCAGAGCAAGCGCTTTTAATTCATAACACTTAAGCGAGAACGGGAAAGAAGAGAGAGAGAGAGAGAGAAAGAGAGAGAGAGAGAGAGAGAGAGAGTTTCCCGCCAACTTCAGAGAGGCGAGGCTCCCCGAGTGTGTGTGTGTGTTGTAGTGCGCATGCGCCGTGAGTGTCGTCTACCTGAGCGCAGGTGGCTGCAGTAAATCCAGTCGGAGATCATCAGTTCAGTCAGTCAGTGGCTCGGTTCCGGTGGCACTGATCAGTCGGTGCTCCACGCACGATGCGACGGTATTGCCCCACTATTGAGTGTGGGCGACTTAGATTCTGTGGAGGTGTGTTTTTGTGTCGGGGGGGGGGGGGGCGGGGAAGTGGGGCGTCCCCGGATAGTGTGAAAATAAAATAATAGAAAAGGGAAATGTGTGAGACGGTGGCGAAGGTCAGGTTCTCTTGGATGGTGTTTCTTGTTCAGTGATAGTGATGACTGTGACCCTCTTGTGTCACTCTCGGTGACAGTGTCGCTGCTGAAGAAGGCAGCGCCATGATGGGCGAGGGTCAGGAGGAGAGCTGCTGATGTCACCAAGGTGAAGTTAAGATACTACAAGAAGATTAACATTCGCCATTATGTGATCGGTTTTCGAATGTGAATTAGAGGAATGCCTGCATTCTCTGGTGGGTGGCTCACCAGAGCTCTTGTTGATAAGAGGCTGAAGCTGAGGCTGAGGCTACTGGCTGCAACAGACGTCTCTCTCACCTACCTGGATGTTGTGACGCCAGTTTGAATAGCCACAAATCAATCAATCAGTCCTTCACCCGGAGCAAGAACGAGGGGCACAGCGTGGAGAAATATCTGCCTGTGGCTTCCAACACTTGCTGGTGACCTCGGCCTGTCTAGGGACTCGTGCAACTTCGCCAGATTTGGTGAGTAAAGCCTTCTCTTTTTATTATGCATTAAAGCCTTTCCATCCATGAATAATATTATGCACTATTCACCTGTATCTTCATTAGTCATTATTCACAAGTCTGTTGGGATTATTATTATCGTACTCTGTGTTGATGAGTGTTGATTAGCTATGTGTTAAAATATTAATTTTGGGGAATATTTGGGAACACTTTGCATCTACACCATTATATACCGCCATCATTAATCATTACTCACAGGATTGTCAGGATTATCATCAACATCCACACTTCATTCCATCTTTACTCTTGTTTACTTATCTATATTAACGCTGTGACAATATCTTTGGAAAAAGTTTCGGAACTTTCTATGAGAAAAGCAAAGATAAATTGGTGGAGGGTTTGGGGCAAATCTTTTAAATATCAGGCAACATTGCAGACCATCCCAACAAATAGTTTTGGGGGAATTCATACCATAAAAACATGATAAAACATATTTGGGGGGAACTGGAGAAAAATATTGATATTCCCTTTTCATTTTGCAAATACCTCGGAATCTAATGACCTTTTTGAATTAGTGCATAAGCACACTTTACATAGAATGAGCTTCGTGGAAAGAAAATGTAAGATCATGGCGTCACGCATAACGATTTTATCGCGTTGTCCTACTCGATTTTCATTCGCTTTTGACCCGGGTTTTGAAAAGCGTCGCATAGCATAGCATAGCATAGCATGCCCCTCCCTTCCCCCAGTGATAGACGCTTTCTGCCTCGACATAATCAACCTCTGTTTATTCGGCATGACTACGGGCTGCCCAACACAGGACTGGGTCGCTTTTGTTTACTTTGAGGCTCTGTTTCTCCAAGCAGTTCTTGATAATATTCACACACAAATTTGCCCCCCCCCCCTCTCTCTCTCTCTCTCTCTCTCTCTCTCTCTTCTCTCTCTCTCTCTCTCTCTCTCTCTCTCTCTCTCTCTCTCTCTCTCTCTCTCTCTCTCTCTCTCTCAAACTGGCGTTTATGGAGGATGTTTCCATCACTGGGAAAATGTTCCTTGTCTTCTTCTTCATGGAGCACTTTGAAACCTCAATGTAATATCTTCTGTTATAATATTTTCAGTGGGACCTGGTTATCAATATCAATTTACCAGCTGAATGAGGGAATAAGTTTTAGAGTGCGCTCGCCGTTGCTCTACTGCAGGTGTTATGCGGTGCAGTTTTTCTTTGTATTGCGTTGCACCACATATGAATGACCCGTGTCTGTTGACTTTCACTTGATAGTAACGCAGGGGACTCGGTAAGTTAGGTTGAAATTGTCTATTAATACTTTCTAGTTTTCAGGAGGGGGTAAGTATTCACCGGGCACGGTTTTTCATAAGTTTTATTACACTAAACTATTTCACACGGCCAGCCACACTGGACTTAGAAATTTCTTGATGTTAAGAGAGGAGCGAGTGACACAATCCTACCCAATTTGGTTTTTCAAGTAACTCTCCCTAAAAATTGATCAGAATGAACTCTGGACCTATGTTGGATAAAACTCCGCCTCCTTGAGGACGTCTACTTTACTCTTAATGGTTCAATCTTAACTCCCACTTTTGGCAAGGACAAATCAGGTCAATTTTGCTGACCTTTTCACTTCGTAGTCTATCCTCTAACTCCTCCTTTCTTTCCCACATCTTGGAGGTTTGTTTTGGTTACACTTCAATTTACTTGGTATCATGGCTCATCATTTTTAAACTATCAACATCGTCTCTCTCTCTCTCTCTCTCATAATCCCGATCAGTGAATCTCATACTTATTCACTGCATAACATCACTCGGTCACCTACCTGCATTGACTACAATGCAAGTAGATAACCAACTCAACTTGACTATAGTCAATTACGTCAATTTCAATAATTTCTATTAACAAGCAATAACTGCAAGAAATAATGCATCATAGTGCTAAACACAAACAATACAAACATGAATTATGTACCAAATACTCAAACTAAATGCAGAAAATTATGGCAAAGTAAATATATCAAATGCCTATTACTCTCTGGTTATCAATCATAAATTGTAAAAAAAAAAATCAATCATCAAATGTTCAAGTGCAAGTCAATGGTAAATGCTATTACTCTCTAGGAAGGATTCTGTCCATCATGTTCTTGATTATGGTAAGCTTATTCAATATCAATATCCTGACAATTATAAAAGAAATAAAAGCAAACAGTATCAAAAGAATGACATTTATGAATGACATGATAGGAGAAATCTCGGTGAAATCTCGGTCTTATATGTATGAAAGAAAGTATGAACCTCTTCTAGCTTTGTGAATGTCTCCAATTCCAGTTCTGAAAGTTGAAATTCGTTAATAACTGCAAACTGATGTACACTTTTACTGAAATTCAAACTGTATGTCGTGAAGACTGTAGGTTTGTAACACAAATTATGTAAAATAACCAATTCACAAGCAGATGAAAATGAGTGTACATTAATGAAAACTACTTCTGTTTTGTTTGACTTACAGTCAATCTTAGCATTCAATCTGTTTGCTGAGAACACAAAAATTTCATCATCAATGATTTGAGCCTTGAAAGTTTCTGTAAACGGTATATATTTACAATGGTTCTTACCATTCTTGTTGTTTACAAGATCATCTAGGCAATGAAGAGCATTCAAGGGTTCACAGAAATTCACAATGTTACAAACATATACACCATCATTAAGCATGACACATTCCCTGAACTTATGTTCGGG
>JANJGK010007474.1:10000-31168 GCA_039081455.1 Macrobrachium rosenbergii | reverse complement strand
AAATACTGAATAAGTGTGGGAAGAATGATTTGTTATGATTTGTCGCTTCAAGTTCCTGAAGAAAGATGATTGCACTGCGATCAACGGGAATGCAAATCAGTTACTGGGCTTAGGGTTTTTCCTGCAGGTATCCCATTTTGAAAATGATGCTTTCTCTCTCTCTCTCTCTCTCTCTCTCTCTCTCTCTCTCTCTCTCTCTCTCTCTCCTCTTCCCCTAAAATCTTGAAGGATTTACATCTTAGGCACAGAAATGATCAGATGAAATGTTGACAGGTGAGGATTGTCTGCCAAATGTCAACAGCTGCAAAACCTGTTTATTTACCTGGTTGGCCCCAGGTACACTGATCATGCTGAGATTGCCTTTCCTTGATTAACACAGGAACGTCTCTCTCTCTCTCTCTCTCTCTCTCTCTCTCTCTCTCTCTCTCTCTCTCTCTCTCTCTCTCTCTCTCTCTCTCTCTTCTGCTCTTCATTGGATTGTTGATCTTAGATGCAGAAATTATCACAGGAAATAATAATAATAATAATAATGTAGTTATGTCCAGCCCTCAAGAGAGTGAGGGAAATAACAGCCTCTGTATTTATCTGTGTAAATGACGCTCCGATTCTCTCACGGAGTCTGTCTTCTTCTTCTTCTTCTTCTTCTTCTTCTTCTTCTTCTTCTTCTTCTTCATTTCGGTTTATCATTATCTTCTTTACTTTCTCCCACTGGTGGCTTTGGGGAGTCAGCATCCACTCAGGCGTTTCACCACAAGGAATAAAGTTTCGTACTGAACTCAACCCTTCAGCGGTCTCTTAGTTTTTAGACACGCAGTTACTACTTGTTATCATTCTCTCTCTCTCTCTCTCTCTCTCTCTCTCTCTCTCTCTCTCTCTTTGATTTTCAGATACCAACAGAAAACTCTTAGATGTGAATACAATATATTATAACTAAATAGATGATAGTTTCTGTAATATAAAACTAGATCAATAACTGAGGCAGATTCTCCGACGAAATGAGAGAGAGAGAGAGAGAGAGAGAGAGAGAGAGAGAGAGAGAGAGAGAAGAGAGAGAGAGAGAGAGAGAGAGAGAGAGAGAGAGAGAGAGAGGAAAAAGCAAAAGCCCATTGCCTGGTTCTTCATGACGTGAGTGATGTATTTGATATTCCCTTCCCAGAACTCTGGCGAAGGAAGATAAGCAGAAGGAGGCGTCATCACATGACGTCAGTCGAGTTCTCTGATTACTAGGGTCCCCGGGGCATGTCTGTTAGTGGTAGCGCCCCTGAGGCTCTCATGCCATATCAGCAGGGTAGTGGTATCACGAGTGTGCGCCCACACACTCCCATGTACATTCAGATATATATTTTTATCTATCTATCTATTTATCTATATATGTATATATTTACAAACTGAGAGAGAGAGAGAGCGCGCGAGAGAGAGCAACATATATATATATATATATATATATATATATATATATATATATATATATATATATATATATATATATATATATATATATATATGTCGAATTAAGGCCTGTATTTAAACCATCCAGAAACTCGTCTATCGTCTGCAATATTATTCTATAACTCTCAACAGAGAGAGAGAGAGAGAGAGAGAGAGAGAGAGAGAGAGAGAGAGAGAGAGGAGAGAGAGAGGAAAAAGCTGACTTACGAACAGACAGACAGACAGAATGAGTGACAAGAGAGGCGTGGAAAGGAAGCGTTCTGAAATGAAGCAGCACAAAGTGCTTCATTTGGCTTCGTCTGTGGTCACCCACCCAAGGCCTGAACGAGCCCAGTACCACATCATTTCTTTGCCTTCTTTCCACCTGCTGTCACAAAAGCAGACTCTAGCCAGAGCCAGAGCCGTCCATAGGGAGAGTCTGGCCAAGAGCTCACAAGGCGGCTTCCTCTTCTTCCTCCCACCTGGCCGCCCTCACCTGCTGTGGGCTGCTCGCTCCCGCCTTCTCCTCTCTCTCTCTCTCTCTCTCTCTCTCTCTCTCTCTCTCTCTCTCTCTCTCTCTCTCTCGCCTCTTCTTCATCACAGCTTTAGGGGTTCATTAAAAAACATGATATCTAACAATCTTTAAAGGGGACTTATTATAACAAACTGAACTCTCAGGCATTGTAAAACAGAAATAATGAAGTGCTTATATATATATATATATATATATATATATATATATATATATATATATATATATATATATATATATATATGTGTGTGTGTGTGTGTGTGTGTGTGTGTGTGTATTATATATACCTTCACAGTCAACTAAGTAATGGAGTGCAGAATAAGCAGAATGGCTACATAATGTCAAAGCTCCTGACACTTCCATTTTTTCAGAATGAGTCTGGCTGACAAGCGATGCTGTGAGTTCTGGAGGAAGCTTTAGATCTCTGTTTTCCTGGAAAGCTCTTCATTTCTTGATGTGCTCAGCTGTTGCCTCTTTAGATGGACGTTGAAATTTCTTTGCTATATCCTCACTCAAATGAATCACATCGCCCCTCACAAGGGAGCCACAAGATCTTCTTCACAACATGGGCCACATCGTGCATAAAATCCAGGCATTCCTCTGGGGCACAGGGATGAGGAATCTCAATATTAACTACTTTGCAGTCACCGCACAAATAATACCAAAGCTCCTCGTAAGAGCCCTATTGGCACTCCCCGTGTCGGATGTAACAGTGCTAATTAATATGATCTCTCTAGAAGTACAGGTTTAGGAGTTTCCCTGAACACTGTTTCCTGTAGAATAGTCTGCTACTGTTTGTTTCCATCCAGTGGTTATTCATACACCAAGCGTGAATACAAGCGCTTGAGCTGCAACGCCACTGTGTCCAGGTGGTGTCACATCGCCCCTTAAACAGCTTGGCGATTGGTCATACTGGAAACCAGGTTGAATACACATTTAATCAACAAGTCTCTCTCTCTCTCTCTCTTCTGGTTTCATAGCAGACACCTTACTTGTAAGACTGAAAACGCCTCTCCCAGTATGTATGCCTGGTTCCATGTGAATAAACTCAACTCTTCTTCTAAGTGACCGAAGAGACGGTAAAGGTTGGTGTTGCTGCAAAGACAGATTATAGCCCGTTGCCCCACAGCCAAACCTCCGCTGAAGTGCCTCTCAGTCGTCTCACGAGACCATTTCATTCGCCGAGAAGTATATACCTCGACTGAGACTATCAAGAGTTTTACCTGCATGAAAGCTTCCGCCTCCTCATTTCGCTCATTTGTCACTTTCCTCCGAAGAAGTGATGCAGTTCCTAACAGTGCCTCCTCTGGTAACTCGAAAACAGGTTAGTAACGTCACTGTTAACAGAAATGGCGCCTTCATCCTTTGATCACCATCATCTTCATCACCAGGAACATCCTCGCCATCAGAAACTATATCCTCCACACCGTCATCTAAAAAGTAGAAAAAAAAAAAGGTTTCGTAGGTTCTCTTGCATGTGTCTGTTGAACATTTTTCTAAGTTATAGGAAATGGGAGGAAAAAACTGCTTGTTGTGAATGTTTACTCGTGCATGTTATCATTCCTGCATTCTCTGAAATATTAAAAAAAAAGGGTTTGTTGAGCGTCAGGCTATCATTCCGAAACTTGTATCATAACGCTGAAATTAGGAACTATTAAACTTGCAAGTTATATCCTGATTATGAGAATATAGGTGTGTGTGTGTTTTTACGCATACAACATTATATATAAGTATATGTATAATATATATATATATATATATATATATATATATATATATATATATGTGTGTGTGTGTGTGTGTGTGTGTGTGTGTGTGTGTGTGTGTGTGATAGCTACGTCACAAACTAAAAGCACAAAATAAGAGAAACGGTTGGCGAGGCGTACCTTTTTCAGGAAGATATTCTGACTCATGTCAAACAAGGGCTTCCACTGGTTTTGCAGAATAGTGTTCATAATATGCTCGTTTTGCGGTGCATCTGTGGGTTCTGCACATGACAGACTCCTTTTTCGGGAGGCTTTTCTTCCTTAGGATTTGAGGTTTGAAACTCAAATTTTGTAGGAACAGCATCTGCCTTAACCAGCACGCTTCAGACCACCAGCTCTTCCAGATTCGTGCAGATCCTCTTCAAAATGGTCTTAGAGATGAACGATATGAATGTTGAACACATCATGCACGCAGGTAGAAATTTTCATCCAAACGTATCGCCACCTAACATAAATATGTATATCTGCTCTTCACATCAATTTACTCGATATATTGGAAGATAATTCTCATTACCAGCGACGCCAATTATTGATGCTGTTGCAGTGCTAGACAATATTTAGTAATCATTCAGTCAACAGCATCACCACACACAATTTGCAAAGATGTAACTAAGAAAGTCTTCCCGAGCAGATGTAGGACCTATCATCAGCTTCCAGTTTTCAGTCTGACTTTGATTTCCCCTCTCTTCTTCTTCTTCTCCTTCTTCGGCTTTCTGGGCTTCTGGAAATCTCTGTCACACTTCGCCCTGTCCAGGCCGCAGAGCACAACCTACAGCTACGCAGGAAACCATTTCTACCCAGAAAGAATGTCACTCACAGGTGAGAAGGATACAAACATTCACTTTCATCAAGTCAGGCTCTGCTTGGGAGGCAAGATGTGGCCAAAAGGTCACGTGACCCAAACGGACCAATCACGGTTGACGTGTCTGGCTCCAGCATGGCCCCACTCTCTCTCTCTCTCTCTCTCTCTCTCTCTCTCTCTCTCTCTATACGCGGCTCTGGCCAGAGCCAGTGTGTTTGCAGGCATCCATCCAAGAACTGACCAGACCCAGTGCTTCTTTAGTCATTTGTATGTGATGGACACCCATCCAATGACTCGACAAACCCAATGGCTCCTAAGGCGCGAGACAGAAGTAGTCCTTCAGGTGATAATAAGGAACAGCCAAGTTTCATCACCCGAAGGAAGGGAGAGAGAGAGAGAGAGAGAGAGAGAGAGAGAGAGAGGTGGCCCTTGAACACTGGCTATCTCTCCCTATTTGAGATGTTTGATATTCCATGTTTATTGCAATGTGGTTCTTCAATCTCTCTCTCTCTCTCTTAGAAGATAAGGGTTGAAATCCAAGCTTCAGAACATGTCATATAACCTTGCAAGAGTGTCTGTCAGTTTGCATGAGAGTGATGCAATGGATGTTGAAGGGTCTAGTGCTGCTGATGAGACGTCTCATAAGAGCTGTTGCTGTGGAAGGAAGTTTTCTGCACACTTGGGACTCTCCTTCTTCTTCTTCTTCTTCTTCTTCCTCTTCTTTCGTTCGGCAGGAAAAGATGATTAATGATTAAAACAGTTTCAGAGGAAATTCAAAGGCTTCGCTGTCAAAATCTAATCTAATCTGGAGAATAGTTTACGCATTTGTTTTTCATAGAACGGCTCATACTAAATCTCTCTCTCTCTCTCTCTCTCTCTCTCTCTCTCTCTCTCTCTCTCTCTCTCTCTCTCTCTCTCTCTCAACAAATGGAAGGGTGAGAAATCTTCGAAACAGTCTCAAAATCTGGATTGTGAAAGAAGGTGAACCTTTATCATGTAACATATAGAAACTAAAAATGTCCTCATCATCTCCGCTTCCTTGTTACAGTAGGTATTGCCCCTTTTATAGAATGAAATGCATCTTTGTTCAGTTTCCTTTATGCCTCAAAATCGAGGAGCAACGAAAGAGTTGCCTCACAGGGTGGCACTCGGGAAGTCTCATCATGACCCTGCATGTCGAGTGCTGACTTCACTTCCAAACCGCTTCTTCATCATCAGGCCATGATAACACAACCGGCGACAAACACATTCCCCCCTCCCACCCCCACCCCCACCCCCACCCCCACCCCGCCCTATCTATCAGTCATCCACTTGAGCTGTGGCCTTCAGAAAGAGACGCAACGTCCTTGGAAAGCAAACTGAGTCACGCATCTGACTAATGTATCCTCATGAGGTCCGGCTATATAAAGACCCAGGCTGCTGCATAGGAGGAGAGCCATTCGCGGCGATGGAGAAGTTCCCGTTAATCCTCGTCGCTTCCATGCTGACATGCTGGGTGCACCTCGCCCATTGTCAGGACTGGAGAGATGTTCTCATTACAGATTGCAGAAAATTCATTAATGCCACATTGAAAGGTAATGTAGAAATTCTTTCACTGTCAACATTTTTACAATATCTGATTTTTACAGGACTGAAAATCATGTGGATTTTTTAACCAATTCTGGAGTCACCCTCAGTGAGATCATTTCAATGTTATTGTTTTATTTATTTATTTCGTTGAGCTGTAAACCTTATCAACAGCCTCTCTGTTGCTGCCTTCCACAGTCTTGGCTGCGTCTTCTCTTGTCTGAGGGAATGATCATTCAAGTCTGCTTCCTTCCTTTTGACGCCATTTCTTTTTGCCAGGAGATTGTCAGAAAGGCAAACGAGAGACTGATTGTTATCTGGTTGATGACAAGAACAACGCCTCCTCTGGACTTGGTTTTTTCTTCTCTCTGCTTTTCCGTCGTCCCTGTCTTCCCTGCCCCTCCCCCCCACCCCCCAACCCCCCCAGTTGATTTGGGAGGGAGTAATCCTGCTTGAAGGAGGCTGGTTTTCCCCACCCGATATACTATACTGGCTCTACCATGTGGCCTGCTTGACTGCAGCAACTTGTCTAAACTGCTTTATGGTAACTGCAAGTCTCTTCTTGCTATAAACTCTCCTTTAGGTCCACTGTTCTTATGTTCATCGTTCATCTTTGATTATTATATCGATTTTTATTTTATTTTATAGTAGGCAGGATTTTTTGCTTTTCATTCACCGAGGGAATATCACACTCACCATATCATATTTCCAGGAAATTCTCTTCCAACTCATTATTTCAAGTCTTTCTTTACTCCAGAGCAGACGACTTTATATTTGATGGCCTCCCGGAGACAATGTGTGTGACGCAAGCAGACTGTCACCAAAGCAGCTTTCGTTATTTCTGGAGGTCTTGATACTGATCATAGCAGGTCAGCCATAGAATTATAATGTCCCTCTCTGATTGTCACCAGCTGAAGAATGAGCTCGCTCTTATTCTTGCAATGAACTGCATTGAGTGATCACAGATGTTACCCAGCCTCTGGGGAAGGGCCTGGGAGTGGCTTTGTCAGAAGGACTAAGCTCCAGGAAAGCTCAGTCCTATTTGACGAGCCCATTTAACCACACGTGGTTTCCCTTTTGACAATTGGGTAATTTTCCTCTAGGTCTCTGTACGTGCTACTTACTTTACAGGGCAGCTAAGTTCTCATTCCAGTGAGAGGCTACATTGTCACATACAATAAACTCGTATCAGAAGCACTGAAGTGTTCACACTGTGGACGTTATTCACATCAGTCTTGTTGATGCAGACTGTCGCAAGTTTCAAAGGATCTGTAATGATACTTCAAGCAACAGGCAACATTGCCTTCATTTTGCTGACATGAATTGATGTTTATGGGTATATGTTTATTTATGAGTTCAGGACTCTCTAACTGTTATTTTATCAACTCACTTTCTCTTGTGATCACATACTGTACGTATGAAGAAATGTCTTGTACAGAAGCTAGCCTTGCAGATGAATGACATTTGAGGCTTAGTCTGTGTGAACAATGATTTCTTACTTATTTCAAATCAAGTCATCGAAATGAAACCAACTCACTTCTTCCAATTTCTTTTCAGGAATACAAGACCTTCAGCAGAAGCAAAATGAGGGTAAGTTAGGCAGAAATTCACTCGCCAGTTGACATAGCAGTGACACCACTTATTGTTATTTACAGATTATAGATGATTGAGTTTTACCTCCCACATAACACTTGATAAATATTTCTTACCTTCCACGAAAAGTATGTCGG
The DNA here is from genome assembly GCA_039081455.1 of Macrobrachium rosenbergii. Lineage (NCBI taxonomy): Eukaryota > Metazoa > Arthropoda > Malacostraca > Decapoda > Palaemonidae > Macrobrachium > Macrobrachium rosenbergii. The sequence goes on along the minus strand of JANJGK010007474.1, from coordinate 23,344 downwards.
TCTTAGTTTTGGAGATAAGTGCTACAGTGTGGCTCTTTTTGACTTATCTGTCTTCACTGAAAGGCTTTACCAGTTAATCTCTATTCTCCTTTCAGGATACGAGGACCTTCAGCAGAAGCTTAATGGTAAGTAAGGCAGAAACTCACTCCCCAGTTGACATAGCAGTGACACCACTTATTGTTATTTACAGATTATAGCTGATTGAGTTTTACCTCCCACATAACACTTGATAAATATTTCTTACCTTCCACGAAAAGTATGTTGGTCTTAGTTTTGGAGATAAGTGCTACAGTGTGGCTTTTTTTGACTTATCTGTCTTCATTGAAAGGCTTTACCAGTTGATCTCTATTCTCCTTTCAGGATATGAGGAACTTTTGCAGAAGATTCCAGGTAGGTCTCAGGGTTTGAATTCTGTGTGAAAGGCCCTGAAAATCCCTGAGAAATGAAGCCTCTTGACAGTCATTCACCTTCTTGCATGGAGAGGAGTGTAACAACTCCCTGGGAATAACTGTGCACTGCAAACATGATCATTTTTCATCGGTCATATTATCTATATTACAGTAGTCTCTTATATAGAGTAGAAGATATTCATCGATCAAGCACGCAACACAACTGTCACTTGTGATCTGCAGTATGTAGAAGCTTGGGTGAAGAAACAGAAATAGTGAATGAATCGGGGCTCGTTCTTTCTTTCTTCAACATTTTGGAGCCAGTGAATGCAGAGCCCTAAACAACTTTGATAGGACATCTTTCTTTTGTGTGTTCAAGACTCTTGGTTCAAAGATCTGCTGGGGAATACAAACTTGTCCCCATCGCCATAATCTTAAGGAATGTCTCGTCAAGAAATAATCAGTTGCAATAGCAAAGTCCATCTGATCCTTTTCAATTTCCTTTTCCGAGCTGAATGCATGTTTCTGTGTTTGTGGCCTTGTCCACCCGTGCAGTTCCCCCCCCCACCCGCCCCCCCCCCACGCAAAACTTCACCTTTAAGGGAACTGATGCTGGAAATAAAATCACTGACATGTATGTATGTATGCATATTTTGTGGTTCCGATCAATGAAGTCGGTGTTTTTAACACGTTGCTTTCTATTTTCAGAAATGGAGAAGAAGCTTGATCGTGTTGAAAACAATCTTCAAGGTAATTTGTGGCAAGTTTTATATTCTACTCAACAATTATAATAGAGAATCATTTTCTGATTTACGTCATTTGAGTTTATAATCATGATGATGAATTGACAATGACATAACTGATCTCATTCAATCCAAATGATTTTCTTTTTGCAGAACTTCGTCGTGACCTGGAACACGTGAAAGGTACTTGTAACCCACATATTATATAGTATTTCTCTTCTTTTCGTGACAACGTCATTGTCTGTCTGTGCTTCTTCATAATAACCCACTGTCACATCATTCGAAATTGGGATGACAGCTGATGTCTTCCTTCCATGCAATAACTTTGCTTCCAAATTCATCTGCATTGAGAATTCTTGACAGAAGTCAAACTTTACAAGTCGTTGCTTTTGTTTCCTCAGGTGCAGTGAACAGCAACCAGGACTCTCTGCAAAGTAAGTGCATTTATTCATCAACATCATGGCAAGTAAAGGTTTCCCAGTTGTGTGATATCGTATATTCTCAGATATTACCATAAATATTATCATGTAGTTTCTTACTCATAACACAATTATCAAAACAAATTGTGAGGAGGGACATTCGTAGGCAGAAGTCATCCGTGAAAATAAAAAAGTTAATTTTGCCTCTCACTAAGAAGGAAATCTCTTTTCAGATTTCCATCATGAGCTGGAGCACGTGAAAGGTATTCTCAACCCCCCCACCCCACCCCACCTTCGAGTTCTTCTTCTTTCCATCCTGCAACTGAGCAAAACTGAGTCTCTTTATCTTAAGTGAATGTGAAAATAACGACCAGAAATGATTGAGAATAACGACCAAAAATCATGATAAGTCTTCCTCGTGATAGATTCCGTTAGAGTCAGATAAGAGTGACAATATTCAGGATAAGTTATAGAATCGAAGTTTCTGACAGACCTTTGATGTTTCTTTTCTCCAGGTGCAGTGAACGACAACCAGGACTCTTTGCAAAGTAAGTGCATCTATTCATCTTGTGTTCAGGAAAGGTCATGTCAAGACATCAGTTGGGAATTGCTAGACTCTCTCAAGACACTGCTGCCAATATTTCCCCTTTGCTTGTCATTCCTTTTGGAGATGTGAATTTTAGTGGCTCATTCTTCCCTAAAACGTTTGTGTGTTTATGTTCACTTGGAAAGAAGTGAGAAAGAAAGCACATCATTTCTTGGAAAGGGTCTCTTTCTTCAGTATTAGAAGTCATGCGAGGATAAGATGAGTGCCAGGTGATAGGAAATAAGATTCTGTTGAAATATAGAGAAAGGCTGTGACCCTGAACTTTGTAGAGACAGAAATGACCCTTCCTTCCTTCCCTCCACTCAAATTCTATCGGAGGGAAATGCTCGTTGCATAATCAGAGGAAATAAGTTTTCTTTTTAGCCTTCATATTTAATGAGTCTCAGTCAGCAGCCTCATGACTGAAGCATCTTCTAAAGGGGATTCTTTTTCTCTTTCCAAATATTTTGGAGAAACTGGAGACGACATTGGAAGGTAACTGCCAAGCTTCTTCAGAGTCCCTCACTCGTTTCTGAAAGTTCAGTTCTGTCAGTTGTAGAAAACAGTTCTCGGTGTTAACGCCAAGCCTTTGGCGTTTCCGCGGGTAATAGATAATAGTCAACGTTATGTTTAGTGATCCCGAATGATAAAGATGAAAATCAGGCCTCTTGCAAAGAAGGTTGATCAAAATCTCAGGGCAGGAGAATTTGTGAGTATGACAATTGTGATTGGCTTCAGACGAAAGGCTGCCAAGATTTCCATAGATATATATACTCTGCCATCTGTTATTAGGCTCTGTTCGTTTCCTTCCTTCCTTTCAGCATAATTTATACTTGCTCAAGAATTTTATACCATCATATTGGTGTGGACAATATATACATATATATATAATATATATATATATATATATATATATATATATATATATATATATATATAATATATATATATATATATATATATATATATATATATATATATGTGTGTGTGTGTGTGTGTGTGGTATATGTGTATATATCTGTATACATACATATCTATCTATCTGTGTATATATATGTATGTATATATATATATATGCAGTATATATGTATATATAGACATCTATCTATTTATCTATCTATCTATCTATATATATATATATATATATATATATATATATATATATATATATATATATGTGTGTGTGTGTGTGTGTGTGTGTGTGTGTGTATGTATGTATAAACTCTTCATCTCGAGTACCTCCTATACATTCCAGAGATCCATCAGGAAGCAAAAGACTGCCTTGGAAGGGAGGACTTGGAATCCTTCAAAAACATATCATCAGCAGGTACGTTTTTCTTCTGGAAGGGATTTGCTGCAATTCTTAGTCTATGATTCACTGTTTTTGTAACATTTCTTTATGTCAGGATTGAAAAATAAATGATACTAAGTGTTATATTTGCTAATTTAGTACTGTAGTAAAGGACCTTGATATTACTTAGACACATTCCATGTACAAGTATGAATAGGACTGAAAGCGCATAAGCGTTCCAGACAGTGTTCATGGGATGATTTTTCTTCCCTTCCAGGACAACAAGAACTGGAATCTTCCCTTCTTCAGGAAATATCGGGAGTCATCTCTCTGTTAGAGACGGGAGGAATAGGTCAGTCCTACTTGTGTTCTAGACAAGGGAAAGACAGTTCTTACAGATCAGTCTATTCTTCTTCAGGCGTGAATTGAATGACACTGAAATGTTTCTGTCCTGATCCACTAAACGAAGGAATCCCTCTCTCGATAGTTTGTCAGTCCTGTGAAAGGTCTGATTGACGTCGATGGGAGGAATTGCTGGTGTAGGCCACTATCAGTCATGATGGTGCTTCTTTTACTCATGTTTCTATGTCAGTTTTATCTTGAGGAATATGTGGAATAACTGCTCTCTAACTGCAATATAATTTTTCCCACAGATGAGTGCTCAGAGGGAAGCTACAACTGCAGTGATCACGAAGCTTGCACCGACAAGCTCTTCAAGTATGGGTGTTCCTGTGTACCCGGTTTTGCACGGAATGGTTCGCGCTGTGAAGGTGAGAGATCAGTGCGCATTACTGTGTTCTTTTCTTCGTCTGTTCTTCCACACTTTGCTCGCATGGCATTTCTTTCCTCACTGTCCCTTTTTTATGCGTCTTTTCCACGAGTAAAGAATCACTCTAATCCTTTTGTTACCGTAGCAGTCAGGGCTGCTAGGCTGTAGACCTAGGCCTCTTCTTGTGGAATGAACACACCGACATGGGAAATCAGGGCTCTTCTTCTGGCTGACATCCCGCGATCAATAGAAATACAAAAGGGCAAAAGCTAATATGAGAAAGCCGTAGAAGAAGAACATTTTGAATCAATTTATCCGTTTCACAAGGAATATGGACATGATTTTGAGAAACACTGAAAATCTACATTTAACAAAAACTAATATGGCAGGTGTGAAACTCTTGTATGTGTAGGTCGGAATTCTAGTGTTCAGGTTTTGTGAGGTGGCTTCGGACTGACTCGACGTCAGCAGTCGCTCGCAAATAGAACTTCTTCTTTACTGAGCAGTCTTCAGACAGAGTGCTCACTCACTCACTCATAATCAGAGAAGCAACGTGACACTTTCGGTGATGTTTCATGGCTCTTTCTCCTCTCAAAATTAACCCTTTCCCATCTGATGACCTTCCGGTAGGAAGAGGAAACTCTTTCTGTAATAGGATCAAACAGACAGAATTCCAAGTCACTATTCCAACTGCCTTTCTTGTTTCAAGGAACATTTGTCCTTCTTTAACACAGAAATCTTATCTGATATTGTGAAGGGTATGGTTTTGCAATGATTTATTATATACATATTGAAAGGTCTAACTGTTTTTAGCCAGCATGCTATCAGTTCCAAGTCCTTATGATATATGGATTTAAAAGACTCTTAGCCCTCTTTGTCCCCCGAAATGACTTTCCTTGTTTTACTCCCGAGCAGACATGGACGAGTGCGCACAAGGGAAGGCGGAGTGCAGCCCCCAGGCAGCATGCAGGAACTCCGTTGGGAGTTACAGCTGCTCTTGCAACCCCCCTTTCGAGGGGGATGGACGAACCTGTTCCTGTCCTCCTGGTTTTGCACAGAATGGTTCACATTGTGATGGTAAGACAGATTGCTTAACCGGTTTTTTACTCCCCATCTTTTTTTTATATTTTTACATATATTTTACTTTCTAAAAATATTTTCATCACATTCAAATTTTCTTCCTTTTCCTGACAATTCTTTCATATGATTTTCTCCATGCCAATTATTTTCATTTAATCGTACTTATCATAACATCACTTCCTAACGCATGGAAAGAGCCTACCATTCCTTCTCTGAGTTCTGGCTGTCTGCGTTTTGGCAAGACATTCAGAGGAATTGTGTCATCTCTCATTTTGGGTCTTTTCCTTTTGAAAAAACTGTCATCCATTTCTTTTTCTCTTTGTGGATCCTGTTTATAAAATGTCCATTTGTTACTGAACGTTGGTTAAATAGAGTCATTTCTCTTATCTGGCCTGTTTTAAAGAACAAATGTCACTTTTTGAAATGAAAAAAACAATCGTTACCTTTTAGTAAAATTGCTGTGGCTTTTAATGTAATGTACTCGTATCTTTTTATGGAATGTGCACTTTTTGAACACTCTTAATGATCTCATTGAACTGTTACCATTCTTCAAGAACTATTGAAAGCTTTCCAGTCATGAAAATTCTCTGAGTCCACAAACAAAGGTTTCTTTTCCACTGAACTCATTATCCCGACGTTTGCCCATTGAGAGTAGATTTGCAATGTATTTATTTCTGAGCTTTCTGCCACAGGTGTGGTGACACTTTTGAAATTAACATTAATCTGATGACTTTCGTCACTTTCACTGAACTTTCCTTGACAAAGAGTTTGTGTCCACTTTGTTTCTGTGAAGGGATTTTCTAGAATTTCCTAAAGACAAATTGCAATATATATATATATATATATATATATATATATATATATATATATATATATATATATATATATACATATATAAATATATATATCTATATATATATATATATGTTAAGGTTCTTTGTCCTCTGTTGTATGTTTTTAGTTTTTCACTTCTTACCTTGATTTCCTCTAAGTGTGTCCTTCTGCATCGCTATCGCTGATGATGTACTATCTCTCTTAGATCAATTATTTTAAGTATTGATATCTCTCAGAAAGGCGTATAGAGACGAGATCGGTAATTTCTTCACTTTAATTAGTACTTAGTATTATAGGGATCAGTACAAAATTAACAAGTTACAGTGGTATAAAACGAAATCACTCTGGAGTAATTAACTTGACTCAGTCTATATGGGAACACGGAAGCGAGGGGAGACGTACTCTCCCTTGAAGGACACAGTTCTGATCTGTTCTCCCCTGGCGTTCTCCAGCCTGGAATTCTCGTTATCTGCAATCTCCACCTCCTTCTAGTCCTATTGGAAGGATTTATCAGCAAGGCCTCCCTTCAAATAGTTGATTGGAAGGACTGTAGTGGGTGTGATTCAAATCTCTCCTTAGAGGACTTAATTGGAGGTGATCTTAGGAGGTGTGTGAAAGACCCCTCCCTAGTATGTTTGATTGGAGGGTGTAGAAGTACTATCACTTTGTCCAGCCCCCAATTTCCTGGAATTTCCATGAAAACGCCTCCTGTGAAGGCGGGGTTATAGAACCAGCTGCTGTAAGCTTTTTGGCTGTGCTGACTCATGATTTGGTTAACTTTATCGCGAAGCCACTACTTCCCACTTTTATGACTGTTTTTTATGGCTTTAACGCGATATACTGCTTTTGAGCTCATGCAAAATCCTGCCTCGATCAGCGTATTGGAATCACGATAATAACAACAGCTTTTAGGCATTATCACTGTTCTCTCTGCCTCTCTTTTTATTCTTACGTCTCTCTCCTTCTCTCTCCTAACTTTTTCTCTTTTCTATATTTCTCTCTCTCTCTCTCTCTCTCTCTCTCTCTTTTCTATCTAATTTCCCTATATATTCTACATCACAACATATATATATATATATATATATATATATATATATATATATATATATATATATATATATATATATATATATATATATATATATACAGTATATATTAATCTGTTTTCTCCATAACTGACAGACATGGACGAGTGCACCCAAGGGAAGGCGGAGTGCAGCCCCCAGGCAGCATGCAGGAACTCCGTCGGGAGTTACAGCTGCTCTTGCAACCCCCCTTTCGAGGGGGATGGACGAACCTGTTCCTGTCCTCCTGGTTTTGCACAGAATGGTTCACATTGTGATGGTAAGACAGATTGCTTAACCAGTTTCTTTCTCCCCAACTTTTTTTTTTATATATTTTTACATATAATTTACTTTCTAAAAATGTTTTCATCACATTCAAATTTTCTTCTTTTTCCTGACAATTCTTTCATATGATTTTCTCCATACCAATTATTTTCATTTAATCTTACTTATCATAATATCACTTCCTGACGCATGAAAAAAGCCTGCCATTCCTTCTCTGAGTTCTGGCTGTCTGAGTTTTGGCAAGACATTCAGAGGAATTGTGTCATCTCTCATTTTGGGTCTTTTCCTTTTGAAAAAACTGTCATCCATTTCTTTTTCTCTTTGTGGATCCTGTTTATAAAATGTCCATTTGTTACTGAACGTTGGTTAAATAGAGTCATTTCTCTTATCTGGCCTGTTTTAAAGAACAAATGTCACTTTTTGAAATGAAAAAAACAATCGTTACCTTTTAGTAAAATTGCTGTGGCTTTTAATGTAATGTACTCGTATCTTTTTATGGAATGTGCACTTTTTGAACACTCTTAATGATCTCATTGAACTGTTACCATTCTTCAAGAACTATTGAAAGCTTTCCAGTCATGAAAATTCTCTGAGTCCACAAACAAAGGTTTCTTTTCCACTGAACTCATTATCCCGACGTTTGCCCATTGAGAGTAGATTTGCAATGTATTTATTTCTGAGCTTTCTGCCACAGGTGTGGTGACACTTTTGAAATTAACATTAATCTGATGACTTTCGTCACTTTCACTGAACTTTCCTTGACAAAGAGTTTGTGTCCACTTTGTTTCTGTGAAGGGATTTTCTAGAATTTCCTAAAGACAAATTGCAATATATATATATATATATATATATATATATATATATATATATATATATATATATATATATACATATATAAATATATATATCTATATATATATATATATATGTTAAGGTTCTTTGTCCTCTGTTGTATGTTTTTAGTTTTTCACTTCTTACCTTGATTTCCTCTAAGTGTGTCCTTCTGCATCGCTATCGCTGATGATGTACTATCTCTCTTAGATCAATTATTTTAAGTATTGATATCTCTCAGAAAGGCGTATAGAGACGAGATCGGTAATTTCTTCACTTTAATTAGTACTTAGTATTATAGGGATCAGTACAAAATTAACAAGTTACAGTGGTATAAAACGAAATCACTCTGGAGTAATTAACTTGACTCAGTCTATATGGGAACACGGAAGCGAGGGGAGACGTACTCTCCCTTGAAGGACACAGTTCTGATCTGTTCTCCCCTGGCGTTCTCCAGCCTGGAATTCTCGTTATCTGCAATCTCCACCTCCTTCTAGTCCTATTGGAAGGATTTATCAGCAAGGCCTCCCTTCAAATAGTTGATTGGAAGGACTGTAGTGGGTGTGATTCAAATCTCTCCTTAGAGGACTTAATTGGAGGTGATCTTAGGAGGTGTGTGAAAGACCCCTCCCTAGTATGTTTGATTGGAGGGTGTAGAAGTACTATCACTTTGTCCAGCCCCCAATTTCCTGGAATTTCCATGAAAACGCCTCCTGTGAAGGCGGGGTTATAGAACCAGCTGCTGTAAGCTTTTTGGCTGTGCTGACTCATGATTTGGTTAACTTTATCGCGAAGCCACTACTTCCCACTTTTATGACTGTTTTTTATGGCTTTAACGCGATATACTGCTTTTGAGCTCATGCAAAATCCTGCCTCGATCAGCGTATTGGAATCACGATAATAACAACAGCTTTTAGGCATTATCACTGTTCTCTCTGCCTCTCTTTTTATTCTTACGTCTCTCTCCTTCTCTCTCCTAACTTTTTCTCTTTTCTATATTTCTCTCTCTCTCTCTCTCTCTCTCTCTCTCTCTTTTCTATCTAATTTCCCTATATATTCTACATCACAACATATATATATATATATATATATATATATATATATATATATATATATATATATATATATATATATATATATATATATATATATGTATATATTAATCTGTTTTCTCCATAACTGACAGACATAGACGAGTGCACCCAAGGGAAGGCGGAGTGCAGCCCCCAGGCAGCATGCAGGAACTCCGTCGGGAGTTACAGCTGCTCTTGCAACCCCCCTTTCGAGGGGGATGGACGAACCTGTTCCTGTCCTCCTGGTTTTGCACAGAATGGTTCACATTGTGATGGTAAGACAGATTGCTTAACCAGTTTCTTTCTCCCCAACTTTTTTTTTTATATATTTTTACATATAATTTACTTTCTAAAAATGTTTTCATCACATTCAAATTTTCTTCTTTTTCCTGACAATTCTTTCATATGATTTTCTCCATACCAATTATTTTCATTTAATCTTACTTATCATAATATCACTTCCTGACGCATGAAAAAAGCCTGCCATTCCTTCTCTGAGTTCTGGCTGTCTGAGTTTTGGCAAGACATTCAGAGGAATTGTGTCATCTCTCATTTTGGGTCTTTTCCTTTTGAAAAAACTGTCATCCATTTCTTTTTCTCTTTGTGGATCCTGTTTATAAAATGTCCATTTGTTACTGAACGTTGATTAAATAGAATCATTTCTCTTATCTGGCCTGTTTTAAAGAACAAATGTCACTTTTTGAAATGAAAAAAACAATCGTTACCTTTTAGTAAAATTGCTGTGGCTTTTAATGTAATGTACTCGTATCTTTTTATGGAATGTGCACTTTTTGAACACTCTTAATGATCTCATTGAACTATTATCATATTATCATACTTCAAGCACTATTGAAAGCTTTCCAGTCATGAAAATTCTCTCAGAGTCCACAAACAGAGGTTTCTTTTCCACTGAACTCATTATCCCGACGTTTGCCCATTGAGAGTGGATTTGCAATGTATTTATTTCTGAGCTTTCTGCCACAGGTGTGGGGAAACTTTTGAAATTAACGTTAATTTGAGACTTTCGTCACTTTCACTGAACTTTCCTTGACAAAGAGTTTGTATCCACTGTGTTTCTGTGAAGGGATTTCCTAGACTTTCCTAAAGACAAATTGCAATGTATATCTATATCTATATATTATATATATATATATATATATATATATATATATATATATATACATATATATATATATATATATTTATACATATAGGTGTGTGTGTGAGTATTATATATATATATATATATATATATATATATATATATATATATATATATATATATATATATATATATATATATATATATATAGTATATATATATGTATGAATGAATTTTTATCACATCACCGTGATTCATATACAAGCATTAATCTACAAACGTCCTTTAATATCCAATTCACTCTACCTCGGGAATAATATATATTCATATATGTTACCCGAAGGGAAATTTTTTAGTTGATAATAAGTTCGTCGTCTCGTGGGCTCGAACCACGGAAGACAAGAACTCAGGACTACAGTGACGCGAATTTTAACCACACGGCCAACAAACTGTTGGCCGTGTGGTTAAAATTCCTGAGTTCTTGTCTTCCGTGGTTCGAGCCCACGAGACGACGAACTTATTATCAACTAAAAAATTTCCCTTCGGGTAACATATATGAAAATATATTATTCCCTAGGTAGAGTGAATTGGATATTAAAGGACGTTTGTAGCTTAATGCTTATGTGTATATATATATATATATATATATATATATATATATATATATATATATATATATATATATATATATATATATATATATATATATATATACATATACATATATATATATATATATATATATATATATATATATATATACATATATATATATATATATATATATATATATATATATATATATATATATATATATATATATATACATACAAATCTCTTTCTCCTGAATGAACAGACATGGACGAGTGCGCCCGAGGGAAGGCGGAGTGCAGCCCCCAGGCAGCATGCAGGAACTCCGTCGGGAGTTACAGCTGCTCTTGCAACCCCCCTTTCGAGGGGGATGGACGAACCTGTTGTCCTCCTGGTTTTGCACAGAATGGTTCACATTGTGAGGGTAAGACAGATTGCTTAATCGGTTTTTTACTCCCCATCTTTTTTTATATATATATATTTTTAGATATATTTTACTTTCTAAAAATGTTTTCATCACATTCAAATTTTCTTCTTTTTCCTGACAATTCTTTCATATGATTTTCTCCATACCAATTATTTTCATTTAATCTTACTTATCATAACATCACTTCCTAACGCATGGAAAAAAGCCTGCCATTCCTTCTCTGAGTTCTGGCTGTCTGAGTTTTGGAAAGACATTCAGAGGAATTGTGTCATCTCTCATTTTGGGTCTTTTCCTTTTGAAAAAACTGTCATCCATTTCTTTTTCTCTTTGTGGATCCAGTTTATAAAATGTCCATTTGTTACTGAACGTTGATTAAATAGAGTCATTTCTCTTATCTGGCCTGTTTTAAAGAACAAATGTCACTTTTTGAAATGAAAAAAACAATCGTTACCTTTTAGTAAAATTGCTGTGGCTTTTAATGTAATGTACTCGTATCTTTTTATGGAATGTGCACTTTTTGAACACTCTTAATGATCTCATTGAACTGTTACCATTCTTCAAGAACTATTGAAAGCTTTCCAGTCATGAAAATTCTCTGAGTCCACAAACAAAGGTTTCTTTTCCACTGAACTCATTATCCCGACGTTTGCCCATTGAGAGTAGATTTGCAATGTATTTATTTCTGAGCTTTCTGCCACAGGTGTGGTGACACTTTTGAAATTAACATTAATCTGATGACTTTCGTCACTTTCACTGAACTTTCCTTGACAAAGAGTTTGTGTCCACTTTGTTTCTGTGAAGGGATTTTCTAGAATTTCCTAAAGACAAATTGCAATATATATATATATATATATATATATATATATATATATATATATATATATATATATATATATATATACATATATAAATATATATATCTATATATATATATATATGTTAAGGTTCTTTGTCCTCTGTTGTATGTTTTTAGTTTTTCACTTCTTACCTTGATTTCCTCTAAGTGTGTCCTTCTGCATCGCTATCGCTGATGATGTACTATCTCTCTTAGATCAATTATTTTAAGTATTGATATCTCTCAGAAAGGCGTATAGAGACGAGATCGGTAATTTCTTCACTTTAATTAGTACTTAGTATTATAGGGATCAGTACAAAATTAACAAGTTACAGTGGTATAAAACGAAATCACTCTGGAGTAATTAACTTGACTCAGTCTATATGGGAACACGGAAGCGAGGGGAGACGTACTCTCCCTTGAAGGACACAGTTCTGATCTGTTCTCCCCTGGCGTTCTCCAGCCTGGAATTCTCGTTATCTGCAATCTCCACCTCCTTCTAGTCCTATTGGAAGGATTTATCAGCAAGGCCTCCCTTCAAATAGTTGATTGGAAGGACTGTAGTGGGTGTGATTCAAATCTCTCCTTAGAGGACTTAATTGGAGGTGATCTTAGGAGGTGTGTGAAAGACCCCTCCCTAGTATGTTTGATTGGAGGGTGTAGAAGTACTATCACTTTGTCCAGCCCCCAATTTCCTGGAATTTCCATGAAAACGCCTCCTGTGAAGGCGGGGTTATAGAACCAGCTGCTGTAAGCTTTTTGGCTGTGCTGACTCATGATTTGGTTAACTTTATCGCGAAGCCACTACTTCCCACTTTTATGACTGTTTTTTATGGCTTTAACGCGATATACTGCTTTTGAGCTCATGCAAAATCCTGCCTCGATCAGCGTATTGGAATCACGATAATAACAACAGCTTTTAGGCATTATCACTGTTCTCTCTGCCTCTCTTTTTATTCTTACGTCTCTCTCCTTCTCTCTCCTAACTTTTTCTCTTTTCTATATTTCTCTCTCTCTCTCTCTCT
>JANJGK010007474.1:0-5000 GCA_039081455.1 Macrobrachium rosenbergii | reverse complement strand
CTCTAAGTGTGTCCTTCTGCATCGCTATCGCTGATGATGTACTATCTCTCTTAGATCAATTATTTTAAGTATTGATATCTCTCAGAAAGGCGTATAGAGACGAGATCGGTAATTTCTTCACTTTAATTAGTACTTAGTATTATAGGGATCAGTACAAAATTAACAAGTTACAGTGGTATAAAACGAAATCACTCTGGAGTAATTAACTTGACTCAGTCTATATGGGAACACGGAAGCGAGGGGAGACGTACTCTCCCTTGAAGGACACAGTTCTGATCTGTTCTCCCCTGGCGTTCTCCAGCCTGGAATTCTCGTTATCTGCAATCTCCACCTCCTTCTAGTCCTATTGGAAGGATTTATCAGCAAGGCCTCCCTTCAAATAGTTGATTGGAAGGACTGTAGTGGGTGTGATTCAAATCTCTCCTTAGAGGACTTAATTGGAGGTGATCTTAGGAGGTGTGTGAAAGACCCCTCCCTAGTATGTTTGATTGGAGGGTGTAGAAGTACTATCACTTTGTCCAGCCCCCAATTTCCTGGAATTTCCATGAAAACGCCTCCTGTGAAGGCGGGGTTATAGAACCAGCTGCTGTAAGCTTTTTGGCTGTGCTGACTCATGATTTGGTTAACTTTATCGCGAAGCCACTACTTCCCACTTTTATGACTGTTTTTTATGGCTTTAACGCGATATACTGCTTTTGAGCTCATGCAAAATCCTGCCTCGATCAGCGTATTGGAATCACGATAATAACAACAGCTTTTAGGCATTATCACTGTTCTCTCTGCCTCTCTTTTTATTCTTACGTCTCTCTCCTTCTCTCTCCTAACTTTTTCTCTTTTCTATATTTCTCTCTCTCTCTCTCTCTCTCTCTCTCTCTTTTCTATCTAATTTCCCTATATATTCTACATCACAACATATATATATATATATATATATATATATATATATATATATATATATATATATACAGTATATATATATATATATATATATATATATGTATATATTAATCTGTTTTCTCCATAACTGACAGACATGGACGAGTGCACCCAAGGGAAGGCGGAGTGCAGCCCCCAGGCAGCATGCAGGAACTCCGTCGGGAGTTACAGCTGCTCTTGCAACCCCCCTTTCGAGGGGGATGGACGAACCTGTTCCTGTCCTCCTGGTTTTGCACAGAATGGTTCACATTGTGATGGTAAGACAGATTGCTTAACCAGTTTCTTTCTCCCCAACTTTTTTTTTTATATATTTTTACATATAATTTACTTTCTAAAAATGTTTTCATCACATTCAAATTTTCTTCTTTTTCCTGACAATTCTTTCATATGATTTTCTCCATACCAATTATTTTCATTTAATCTTACTTATCATAATATCACTTCCTGACGCATGAAAAAAGCCTGCCATTCCTTCTCTGAGTTCTGGCTGTCTGAGTTTTGGCAAGACATTCAGAGGAATTGTCATCTCTCATTTTGGGTCTTTTCCTTTTGAAAAAACTGTCATCCATTTCTTTTTCTCTTTGTGGATCCTGTTTATAAAATGTCCATTTGTTACTGAACGTTGATTAAATAGAATCATTTCTCTTATCTGGCCTGTTTTAAAGAACAAATGTCACTTTTTGAAATGAAAAAAACAATCGTTACCTTTTAGTAAAATTGCTGTGGCTTTTAATGTAATGTACTCGTATCTTTTTATGGAATGTGCACTTTTTGAACACTCTTAATGATCTCATTGAACTATTATCATATTATCATACTTCAAGCACTATTGAAAGCTTTCCAGTCATGAAAATTCTCTCAGAGTCCACAAACAGAGGTTTCTTTTCCACTGAACTCATTATCCCGACGTTTGCCCATTGAGAGTGGATTTGCAATGTATTTATTTCTGAGCTTTCTGCCACAGGTGTGGTTACACTTTTGAAATTAACATTAATTTGATGACTTTCGTCACTTTCACTGAACTTTCCTTGACAAAGAGTTTGCGTCCACTTTGTTTCTGTGAAGGGATTTTCTAGAATTTCCTAAAGACAAATTGCAATGTATATCTATATCTATATATTATATATTATATATTATATATATATATATATATATATATATATATATATATATATATATATATATATATATATATATATATATATATATATATATATATATATATACATATATATATTTATACATATAGGTGTGTGTGTGAGTATTATATATATATATATATATATATATATATATATATATATATATATATATATATATATATATATATATATATATATATACATATATATACAGTATATATATATATATATATGAGTGAATTTTTATCACATCACCGTGATTCATATACAAGCATTAATCTACAAACGTCCTTTAATATCCAATTCACTCTACCTCGGGAATAATAAATATTCATATATGTTACCCGAAGGGAAATTTTTTAGTTGATAATAATTTCGTCGTCTCGTGGGCTCGAACCACGGAAGACAACAACTCAGGACTACAGTGACGCGAATTTTAACCACACGGCCAACAGTTTGTTGGCCGTGTGGTTAAAATTCCTGAGTTCTTGTCTTCCGTGGTTCGAGCCCACGAGACGACGAACTTATTATCAACTAAAGAATTTCCCTTCGGGTAACATATATGAAAATATATTATTCCCTAGGTAGAGTGAATTGGATATTAAAGGACGTTTGTAGCTTAATGCTTATGTATATATATATATATATATATATATATATATATATATATATATATATATATATATATATATATATATGTATATATATATATATATATATATATATATATATATATATATATATATATATACATACATACAAATCTCTTTCTCCTGAATGAACAGACATGGACGAGTGCGCCCGAGGGAAGGCGGAGTGCAGCCCCCAGGCAGCATGCAGGAACTCTGTCGGGAGTTACAGCTGCTCTTGCAACACCCCTTTCGAGGGGGATGGACGAACCTGTTCCTGTCCTCCTGGTTTTGCACAGAATGGTTCACATTGTGTTGGTAAGACAGATTGCTTAACCAGTTTCTTTCTCCCTATATGTTATGATACTTTTACATATACCTTACCCTCCATTTTCCACTATGACCATTTTTCTTCTGTAGAACTTTCCCAGGCCAATGTTTTTTTTCCATTGTTTAACCTCTGATGGGTTTTGACACTTAGTTTTCCATGTCACATCACTCCCTGATTCATGAAAAAGCCTCCTGTTCTTTTGCTGAGTTGCGGTTTTCAGAAGCTGTGAAGACAAGACAACTCCTCTGCCACAAAAGCAATCGAGTTTTAGGTATAAAATCAGATGAATTTTATCATCGCATTTTGGGTCTTTTGCTTTTGAAAAAAATCCACTGGTCTTCTCCTGTGCTTGTGGATCCTGAACTGACATGAATCCATCTGCTCTCAAAGAACGTTTCAAGGAAGGTGTCAAATGACACCTTTGAAAGTCAGTAGTATTGTTTTGGGTTCATTTTTATACAGCTTCGAAAACCATAAAATGCTCAAAGTCGTGAATTTTCTCTTAGAGTCACAAACATGGGAACCATTTCTACAAAACTCAGAGTCCTTGTGATGGCCGACGGAGAGCACTTTTGAAATGCATTTATTTCATAGACGTCTTGCTTCCATAGACAGAGATCGGGAAACTTAACACGAGTATCTTGGGTCACATCTATTTTACTTATGTGGTCATATCCACTTAGTTTCTAAGAGTGGTTTTTTGCAGGCATTCCTTATGACAATTTGCACTATGCCATTATATATATATATATATATATATATATATATATATATATATATATATATATATATATATATATATATATAGCCTAAACACACATAGAAATATCAACACAATCATGTGTGGAACAGAAATAAATTTCTGACTCACATCAAGATTGAACCCAGGTCTTTCAATTTATTTCTGTTCCACACATGAATGTGTTGACTATTTCTATCTTATTCACTCAGAAGGGATAATTCGAATGAAATGCTGTCAACTGGGTCATTGGTGAGTCGGGAAGTTGGGGAAAACACGCTATATGCAAGCAGTTAGGTTGCCCAGGTAATTCCTTGGGTGCAGTTGCCCTCAGGTTCCAACTTCTTTTATGACCTGTATGGCCTAGTGGGCAGCGCCCTTGCCTTTCAGTTGGAAGAACTGGGTTCGATCCTGATGTGAGTCAGAAAAATTATATATATATATATATATATATATATATATATATATATATATATATATATATATATATATATATGTGTGTGTGTGTGTGTGTGTGTGTGTATGTATGTATGTATATATATATATATATATATATATATATATATATATATATATATATATATATATATATATGAAATGTTACAAGGGTATATATACAAAGCATATATAGGTGTGGCATTAAGCCTCCGATGTTATGCAGGTGACCGTTTCCTAAGAAGGAGGAGAGAAAACTGTTCCCTAGTGGTTTTCGGCCCATTAACTCCCGTTTGCCGGCGATTCTGGCGGTCATGTGCCATGGAACACCTTCTTCAGAAGCGGTCTGAGGATTAAAGCGTCGATATCGTCCGATTTCCAATGTCCTCCTGACAAGTTCATATTGTTGGTTTGATTGATGATAGCAGATTCCAGCATCTTTCTTTTGTACGGACAGCTACTTTTGAAAACCAGCTCCGCTCCACTCCAGTTTATGATATGGACTGTATTTCTGATATGTAGGAAAATCCCCGAACTCTCCGAAGTGCAACACAATCCGCCAACACCTAACGCAACTGCTCTATCCACCACACCTTATCAAGAGGGCTATTAACAAAGCGAATAAAATATACTATAGAGGTCCCACTCACAATAGACAAATAGATTTCAACAACAAAATAAAGCTTCCGTACAACGAAAACATCCAAAAAGCCACCGAACAACTCAGGTCTAACAATCCCTTCATTTTCCATTATCCCAAATCCATTGGGAGCTCGCTCATTAACGT
The DNA here is from genome assembly GCA_039081455.1 of Macrobrachium rosenbergii. Lineage (NCBI taxonomy): Eukaryota > Metazoa > Arthropoda > Malacostraca > Decapoda > Palaemonidae > Macrobrachium > Macrobrachium rosenbergii. Next base: position 1 of record JANJGK010007474.1, on the reverse strand, counting down.
A
>JANJGK010007472.1:22500-31178 GCA_039081455.1 Macrobrachium rosenbergii | reverse complement strand
TGGAAGGTAATATATATTTATATGTATATAAAATTATAAATTTGTCTCACATGGGGATCAAACCCGGGTCGTTCAGTTGAAAAGCAAAGGCACTACCAGGTAACCCACACAAGTCATAAAAGAAGTTGGAACCCAAATATCACTGTACCTAAGGCTGTTATCCGGGCAGGGCTAACTGCCCAGCATACCAGCAAGTTGTACCCAACTTCCCGACCCAGCATTGACCCAGTTGATAGCATTTCATTCGAATTACCCCGTCTGAGTGAATATAATAGAAGTAATCGACACTCAATCACGTGTGGAACAGAATTAAATTTCTGCCTTACATCGGGGTCGAACCCAGGTCTTTCAGTTGAAAGGCAAGGGCGCCACCAAGAGAACAGAAGGGATAATTCGAATGAAATGTTATCAATTGGGTCACTGCTGGGCCGGGAAGATGGGTAGCCTAAAACCGTCGAAACTCTGGTATGCTAGGCAGCCAGCCTGCCCAGATAAAAGCCTTAGGTATACAGGGCTACGTTTGCTTTCCTTTCGGTATAGTTTTACTGTTTTATAATCTGAGCTTGCCGAATGTAGCAGAAATATGTTTCACCAGAAAATTCATTGCTCAAATGTATATCATTATATATAATTGTTAAAATATTAATGATGGTTTTGCTGTGGTTTTCTGAAAAGAATAACGCCCTAAGCATGTCGTAGTGGGTAATAGGGAAATATCGAAGAAAGTTTTGAGATTATAAGAGAAGTCCTGAGTTAAGAAGCGCTCTCTAACGATGCAGGTTTTCAAAAAGGATTTTTCCAGTAAAAAGGAATCTGAGTTTTTCTATTTGATGAACATCGTTACACGGGATTTTCTGTCGGCGTTTTATGCTTACATATACTTCAGTGATCTTATTCATGAATATGTATACGAAGTGAAGTAAGTAGCATTTATTGCTCACATCCACAAGAACCATGTATTTTAAAAAGCTAAGAGGTCTCAGGGGCTATTAGAAAATATAACTACACTGCTTTGCGTAGCAGGCCTTGGTATCTTCGTAATTCTGGAGTAATAGTTGGTGGGATATTAAATGGAACCATATTTTATATCTACACGTGGCAGTACATTTGTATTTATATATTTATTAATTTTGTGCTCGTAGCGTTGCTTGAGAGCTCAACTCGATAAGTGTAAATACTTGTAATCGCAATGTGCCTAGATAAATTTGAACTGTAGCAGATTTTAAATGTGACCCTCTATTACATATAAAGCATGTTTTCGGTTAGCAGAGTTTATGTAAGATTGCGTTCCTTAATATTTTTCATTACATAAAATGCTTAAGTACATAAAGGGGGTCCTTTACTTTTACACGATGTGTACCATGTATGAATACGTGTGTCATTGCTTTGAGGCTGTTAGTAGCGGCGCCGTTCTCTTTGCACCGTGACCATTGGACGGATGATGGCATCGGGGGCGGTGCCCCTTTAAGGCTCTCCTGCTTTATATATATTGTACATGAGCCCGACTAGGTGAGGCCAGTTTCCAGAAATAATCAACTGCGGGGCTGAGAATTTGTACGCTGGGTTTTTACTTTTATTTTTTGCATTTATTTAGTTGTATGTTTATTTGTGCAGTTGTTCATTTTATTTGTTTTTATAGTATTCTTTGATATATTTATTTTGTGTATTTACTCATATGCTTTTTTGCTTATTATGTGAGCTCGTATATTTTTCTTCATTCATTTTTTTGTATCACTAAAGTTTAATAAGTGATTACCGTTAGACTAACAGTGGAAACATCAGATTACATACGTTGTTTGTTTTACCAAGATTTCTTTTTTCGTTGCGAACACTTTTTTTTATGTTGATGAATTTAATAAAATACAAAATAAAGACCAAAATTTTTCTATCTCTCCTGTTTGCCTGAACCTATATAAAAATACAGAGGTAATGATTTTTCGTTTATCCTCACGCACACATTTTATCAGTGGTTGTTTTGGGAAGATCTCCTGAGGATTAACAGATTTGCGGTTAAAAGTTCGTGACATAGCGATGACTTGGCAGTGGATTATTGTTAAAAATAAACAACAGCAACGGTTATTGTACACAGCTTTTGGATTCACCTCCTCCTTATGTGACTATAATCTAAATTGTATTATTATTATTATTATTATTATTATTATTATTATTATTATTATTATTATTATTATTATTATTATTATTATTATTATTATTATTATTATTAGTCAAGTCCAAAAGATAGTAAGAATCTCTCTCTTCTGCGTAGGGGGTATTCAGAAAAGTATGAACAACTTTATTAACATTACAGGATGGTTTATTATTATTATTATTATTATTATTATTATTATTATTATTATTATTATTATTATTATTATTATGAATGGGCTGTTTTATTTATCTGTGAAGTCCCTCACTTTCGAGGGAAGTGGCATTTAGTTCGCTAAGATATTGTTATAGAAAGGTGTTTTATGTTACTATTATTATGGGAAGCCAAGCTGCAACCCTAGTTAGAATAGTAGAATGATAGAATTTCACGAGCCCTAATAAGAAAACCGGTCCACTGCAGAAAAAGAAAATAGAGAAGTAGAGAATAAACGATAAAAGAGAAACATTAAAGGAAAGCAGATTAGATAAATAACAGCAGATAAAGTAAAATAAATGAGACAAGCAAAAAATAAACTATGAAGTGACGCTCGTGTCATTCTTCTCAACAATATCGCGTTTGCACAGTATTTTCCATATTTGTATGTCTGATTAACTTTCAGGATATGTTATTGATCTCTAGTAATCCAGTATGATTTTGATATAGGGTTTCCAGCATGGCAAGGACTGTAATCATAATGGAGAAATACCGTATGGAAAAATAATACTGTTTTTCGCTGTCATTTAGAGAGCCTGAATATAATATGGTTTTTTATCAGTCTTGTTCTCACACTGGTGTGTCTACTTCTGTCTGGTATAGTTTGTGACAGATTTGTCTGTAATTGCCAGCTACTCTTTTCCGGAGTAATTATTATAATTACAATATTTACGTAGTAAATAATTTGATGTTTCAGTTTGTTATTGCTTTTGCGAGAGAGAGAGAGAGAGAGAGAGAGAGAGAGAGAGAGAGAGAGAGAGAGAGAGAGAGAGAGAGAGAGAGAGAGAGTAATATGTGGTTATTACGGGAGCAATATTTAACTAATGATGCTTATAACAGCGTTTCATCAAAATGTCGTATTTTCGGTCATTTTTATAGATAAGTGCGGTCAGTACAACATATCCTCCTCAACCATACTTTTTTGTATTTTCTTTTGACTGTTGTATATATTCAGGAGAAGGACATGTTTTGTTTCATTAACTGGTTTTTACCATTTCGTCAATCCATGTCGATATCTGAGTAATAGATAGACTGAAACATTGAGTCTCGTAATCCGTGTCCGGGCCCTCTGATCTCTCTCTATTCAAAAGGAGGGATTGTTATTATTAAAGTGAATAGATCGGTTGAAGTGATATCCAGAAGAGAAGTCAGACAGGGTCAGTTGGGTTGTTTGTGTGTATGTAGGTATATATATATATATATATATATATATATATATATATATATATATATATATATACAGTATATACAATATATATGTATATATAAAATGTAATTGTAGTAACCACAATGCCTTTTTGATTTTCGGATTCTTCACACATTTGGATACACTTGTCACTTCAGAGCTTCAGTTCCATTTGCAAGAATATGAAGTAATTCTAATGTCCGTAGCAGGATTCGAACCTGCTTCCAGAGTATCAGAGCGAGGTTACGCTACCGATCTGACCACTAGAAGGATAAAAGTTTATTACCGCACTTACGTATACAGTATAGACCTGTCGAATGCAGATAAATTTATTAGAACTGGAATACACATATTCTTACCATCGTAGCCAAGTGGCCAGTCGTTTTGATTACTGTGTAGGCTGATGCATTATATACATATATATATATATATATATATATATATATATATATATATATAATCTGCTGATCACTTATAATCAGATGTGTATGTAATTGTAGTAACCACATTGCCAGGTACATGCGAATCTGATAAAAGTGACCAGTAGTTTATATACATTTTATATACATTATATATATATATATATATATATATATATATATATATAGAATCTACTGATCACTTATTATCAGATATGTATGTAATTGTAGTAACCACATTGCCAGGTACATGCGAATCTGATAAAAGTGACCAGTAGTTTATATATATATATATATATATATATATATATATATATATATATATATATATATATATATATATATATATATATATATATATATATATATATATATATATATAATATACACACACACATACATATGTATATAATCAGTTCAGAATATGTACTTAAAACAGCAGGAGTTTTCTTGTTTTTGTAAGTATTGTATCACAACCACTGAAGATGTGTATTGTATGGCCGAAACACCCGTTTGGAATTAATAAAAAAGAAACAGTAATAATGATAAATAGATATCTGGGTCCTCCTCTAATTTGTGAGGCATATAATAAAATACCGTAAATTCACCACAAGGCATTAGATACAGATATGGTTGTAAATACAACTACTGGTATGTATGTCGATGCACGAGCATACCGATTTGAACATAAGCTGTTCATTTTTGAAATAGGAAAATTCATATAAGTCATAACTACTAGCGATATTTTGTAACGAATTTCTCAAGCGATTGTGCAACGGTAAGAGCTAGCAAGATAAGAACGGCATGTAAGTTTTTCCGTCTTAATATGAGAAATTCTGTTATCAGTTGAATATGATATGATAAAGTGGCATTCATAGTGCGCCGCGTGGTGCTGTTTCATTGGAATTCAGTCTCAACGCATGGGTAGTTTTTGGACGTTCAAAAGGAAAATACATCTGAAGAGTGGTATCATCCAAGCGGGGTAAGGGTTACCTCATCGAAACACCCCCCCCCCCTTTTGTTTCGACGATGTACTGATCGGCTTCGAGGTTTCCCCTTTTATAACTACGAGTATATGATGTTAAGCATTTTGACAGAACACTGAATGCTAAAATTATACCACGAGGAAGAGCAGAGAGAGAGAGAGAGAATTTGTTCATTGAAAATTATGTAGGTTTTCTTCGCCTTTAACTCTTTATTTAGGATAATGGCGATAATCATTGTCCGGGTTCAAAAATTCTAATGAAAGTAATAAAAAGTTTATATGGAGTTGAAGTGTGGATGTTGAATACGAATAAAAGAACATATGTGAAGATGTTGAGATGAAAAAATTTTGTAGCATATGTGGGGTAATAAGAACATGAAAGGTTAGATTTGTGGGCATTCGTAGAAGTGGCAAAAATGTTGGATTATATATGTGATAGGTCGGATCAGAGTGTTTTGCGTTGGGTTTTCCACGTGGAGAGAATTGAGGACGAAACATTGGTGCAATCAGCTTGTATTCGGAAGTTTTAGAAGGGAGAAGGACCTTAAATTCCAGGAACCCGATATCGTGACTAAGATAGAGATTGATGGTGCATTGCGAGTAGGGTGTTTGACGAACTGCTGATGAGCCTCCTATGTAGGTATGCGAACCAATAAGATTATGGAACTTTTCTGTACGTTGTGAATTCGGGGTTCATCAAAGTATATATGTTATACGTACCAATGGCTGTCTTTTGTCTTGGAAGCCACCTTTTCCTATGGAAAACGGCTGGAGATGTAATATGTAATATATATATATATATATATATACATATATATGTGTGTGTGTATATATATGTATGTATGTATATGTATATGCATATGTATATATATACATATTTATATACATAGGGAGAGAGAGAAAAAAATGATAGCGGCCTTCCGTCATTTTCCGTTATTTACTTCTTCGTGTGGCGGGAACGTTTTAATGGGCAGCAACCAACTCACATGAAAAGTGTTTTCAAACTTGCAAATAAAATTTTGGGGGAAAGTTCTCAAAAGTTTTTTTCTGTTTTTTTTTCTTTCTTTTTTGGGTTGTTCGTCGAAAGATAATGGAGTTCTTCAGAGAAAGAAATTTTGTTTTGTTTTGTTTTACGCTCCAGTTGATCGATGCTATTGTCGGGAAAGATGGAGAGGACGTTGCATGAGTTTTGATGCTGTTTCATTAGGGTAAGGAATCGTTGGAAGTGTATTAAGCTGTGATGTTCGTAAGTGCTTACAAGCAGTGCTGTATACTACTATATATATATGTATACATATATATATATATATATATATATGTATATATATATATATATATATATATATATATATATAAATGAATATATATATATATATATATATATATATATATATATATATATATATATATATATATATTTATATATTAACTGACCCATTTTATTCCCTTGAGTTCAAAAAGTTCTTGCACCTGTGATAATGTAGAAGAGGTATAAATATATTATCGATAACCTAAATCACATAACTTCCGGATTGTTGCATAGTGAACTAAACTGTTGTCTTAATCATTACCCCGTTTGGGATGGGATCCCACTTCGACAGGAAATGTCATCCACATTGGTCATACTAGCTGACCAGCTCGGCGCTGCCCGGGAAAACTCGAAATATTTAAGAAACATTTACATGCACCTCCTTGTACTGAATGTCCCTTTTATCCAGGAATTACTGTGCTGACTATCCCTTTTATCCAAATATATCACTGTGCTGATGTATCATTTATCCAGATATTACTGTGGTGACTGTCCCTTTTATCCAGGTGTGACTGTACTGACTGTCCCATTTATCCAGGTATGAGTGTACTGACTGTCCCATTTATCCAGGTATTATCATAGTGACTGTCCCATTTATGCAGTCATTAGTGTAATGACTGCCCCTCTTATCCAGAGGTTACTGTGGTGACTGTCCCTTTTATCCATGTATTACTCTTCTGACTTTCCCTTTTATCCAGGTATTACTGTACTGACCCTCCCTTTTATCCAGGAATTATTATGCTGACTGTTCCATTTACCCATGTATTACTCTACTGACTGTCCCATTTACCCAGGTATTATAATGCTGATTGTCCCTTTTACCTAGGTATTATTGTGCTGACTGTCCCTTTTATCCATGTATTACTGTGCTGACTGTCCCTTTTATCCAGGTATTACTGTGCTGAATGTCCTTTTTATCTAGGTATTACTGTGGGGACTGTCCATATTATCCAGGTATTACTGTGCTGCCAGTCCCTTTTATCCAGGTATTACTGTGCTGACTGTCCCTTTTACCGTGGTATTACTGTGGTGACTGTTCAATTTAGCCAGACATTATTGTGGTGACTGTCCCTCATTTATTAATATGGTGACTGTCCTATTTATCCAGGCATTACTGTTCTGTCTACCCCTTTTATCCATGTATTACTGTGCTGACTGTCCGTTTTATCTAGATATTACTGTGGTGACTGTCCATTCTATCTAGATATTACTGTGGTGACTGCCTCATTTATCCAGATATGACTGTGGTGGCTGTCCCATTTATACAGGTATTGCTGTGCTGACTGTCCCTTTTATCCAGGTGGTATTACTGTGGTGACTGTCCCATTTATCCCGGTAGTACTGTATTGTGTGTCCCTTTTATCCAAGGATTACTGTACTGACTGTCCCATTTATCCAGGTATTACTGTGGTGACTGTCCATTTTATCCAGGTATTACTGCGTTGACTTTCTATTTTATGCAGATATTACTGTGGTGACTGGCCCTTTTATCCTGGTGTTACAGTGCTGACTGTCCATTTTATCCATATATTACTATGGTGACTGTTCCATTTACCCTCCACTAAACCTAAGCACACCCCCACTAAACCTAAGCACTCCCCCCCACTTAAATGAAACACCCCCACTAAACCTAAGCACACCCTCAGCTAAACCTAAACATACCCCCTGCTAAAGCTAAACACATCCCCACCAAACCTAAACACACCCCCCACTAAACCTAAACACAAACCTTGATACAGAATTATTAATCACAAGAAAGAAAAGCATTTTCAATTATATATTTCTATGGTATCTGGTACATGAAATGAGACATGATAAACCTGTAGAGTTTATTTTCCACATAAGTTACAAAGGGAAGGGGGAAGGGGTACGAAACCTACTCTGTTATCTAAGTTGGGTCAAATGATGACCTCTTGCCAAATTTTGTCTAGATCGGTCAAGCGGTTAACCACATAAGTTACAAAGGGAAGGGGAAAGGGGAAGGGGGTACGGATTTGATACCTACCCTATTATCCAAGTTGGGTCAAATATTGGCCACTTGCCAAATTTTGTCTAGATCGGTCAAGCGGTTCGAATTTGTATAGCGAACAAACATACAAAAAATACCACGAAATTGACAAGTTAAGTGGTCATGGTAGCTTTACACTTACATATTATACATACATAAATGCATATATATATGTATGTATGTATATATATATATGTATATGTGTATATGAATATATATATATATATATATATATATATATATATATATATATATATATATATATATATATATATATATAAAGCGTCTTTGTGTTAGTTTTTATATATCAAAAGCATCTTTTTAAGATTTAATATATATACCAGTTCTGAAAATATATCCTCTTTTGCTCTCTTATAAATGCAAATTTGAAAATTGCTCTTGGGGGGCTCTT
>JANJGK010007472.1:2500-17500 GCA_039081455.1 Macrobrachium rosenbergii | reverse complement strand
TTTTAGGTATAGTTCCATTGTCATATGATTCATGTTCGCATTGCATTACATATCATATTACACTAATATACAAGCGCAGTGTTCGTATACAACGTATTTATTTGATTTCCAAATCTTACTCAGCCTGCTGATTGTTGGAATTATCTTTTTTATTCTCAGTGACAGCCGAGGCGCGCCTTGCACGAGAAACTCCATCTATGAAAGCGTAGTTTTGTACCCTAGGAAAAAGACAAATTACTTGAAAAATCCATGATTTTATTTCACACCTTTGTGTATACTCTGTCGTTAATAATTTTGTTTTCCTAAGATTATCGGAAGTTCCATCTCCCTAGTTATATACTACATTTTATTAAGCATTCTTTATCAGTAATTCTGGCGTTTTGCTAATTAAGACAGCACCATCTGCACATTCTGAGTCTTTCAGATTTTTATTACTACTCCAATCTAAATCTCTAACCACTTTTTAGTTTTCTGTAAAAGAAAACTATTGAGATGGCTTTTTGTCTTAAAAACTACTGAGGCTAGAGGGCAGCAAACTGGTATGTTGATCATCCACCCTCCAGTCATCAAACATATCAAATTGTAGCCCTCTAGCCTTAGTAGTTTGTATTTTACTCAAGGTTAAAGTTAGCCATGATCATCCGTCTGGCACCGCTATAGGTGCCAACAACACAGGCCTCCACCAGTCTGTGGCTGAACGCTTCGTGGGCCGCGGCTGAGAGTTTCATGGGCCGTGGCAGAAAGTATTATACAGCATTATACGATGTACAGAAAACTATTGCGCCGAAGAAACTTTGGCGGATTTTTTTACTTGTTTTAGTATTAAATTCCATGAGAAGGGCAAACAGTAAAGGTGACGTAACATTCCCTGGTAGCATCTAAATGTTTACTGCAAATTTACTTGACAAACTTCCTCAGCATTAACTTTGATCTGCTTCGCTCATGGATGTTAGTAACGTAAATCCTTCGGTAATATTGGCCTATAGGTGCCCTCTCGTAATCAACGAAAGCCATTAGAAGGAGATTACTAAATTCTGTACACTGCTTCCCAATATGTCTTACCGCAAATATTTCATTCGAATTTGCTTATCTCCGAGCAAGCAAATATACAAACATATAACTATATATATAATATATATATATATATATATATATATATATATATATATATATATATATATATGTGTGTGTGTGTGTGTGTGTAAATATATATAATAAATACATGTGTAATATATATATATATATATATATATATATATATATATATATATATATATATATATGTATATATATATACATATACATATACATATACACATTTTCTCACCGATAAACACAATGCCCAGTTGTGGGGGGCGAGGTTTGAGGAAAGTCTTACCATCTTCATCTTGCTGCGACCTACTACTTGTACATCTACCAACAATCAGGTATATAATACACCACGATATACTATTAGATGGACGGTGGGTTTGACGAAATGTACCCATATTCTTCCTTCATTTTGCGAGAGATGAACCCACTAAAGAAGTGCGTCTGAATTGCTAGCTTATGCGATCCTTGAGTATTTGTAGAATTGCAGAGGCATAACATTGTTTCACTTAATGAGAGAGTAGACCCACTGACGCGCAGTGTGTAGTTGTTGTTCGATATGCGTTTATTGAGGCTTTTGTGCAGGAACATGAAGCTGGGTTTCTGGTAGAGGTTTGATTGAGGAAAAGCATCGTTGGTTGTGATAGGGGTATGTTGAATGAATAATGTTTGCTATGAGTCTTCTTCGTGTACTAGATGAAATTTACGTTACAAGTTATTGAGCTATGGGAAAGTTTTCTGTGCCTGTTTCATCCTTGGTTCGGAAATAATAAAGATCTTGCCATTTTTTATTGATTTATTTTAGTCTCCACTGTCACGAAAAGAGCGTTTCTATGATAAAATATTTTCTTTAATCACCCTTTATTAACAGTTCCTTTATCTGCCGATACAAATGTAACTGGAATTAATCTCAAACGCTCTGGTACTTGCTCAAATAAACACGCACACACACACACACACACACAAGTTGTTCTCCCATACTCTTGAAAAGAAGAGAGAACACATTAAAGAGACTGTAGCCATCCAATAAACAACCATGACAATGCCCTACATAATACTCTTAAAATAACCTCCCATTTTACCCGATGGCATTCTGACAAACGATTCTTTATGTCGCATTCAATTTTACAATAAAAGACTCGGGAAGGATTCCCATACAGTCCTTTGGATTTCGCGGCATCAAGAAAACCTTCCCCCCATGAAGAATGGACCAATCGCCTTTGATAAATATGTTTTCCATTTACGGACGAAGGAGTTCTGGAAGGGATTTCTCTTCCGCAGGAACATGACACTTATTCAGATTTCAAAGGGGGTTAGGGACATACTGTGGGGAGGGGGAGGGGGAAGGAACACCCAGCCGCATTCCAGGATGCCTCCGACCCCCCAGCCCTCTTCGTTCACTTTATTGCATTCCAATATGCAAAAGTCTTTTAGAAAAAAGCGAACTCGAATGCTGAATGAAGGATTTCCTCCCTTTTATGGATTTTCCGAATTTACGAAAACACGCGATTTCCATCAGCCTGCGTTATAAATTTCCCCCAAATCCCTCCAAGATACTTTCTGTAGGAGGCTAAATTGTCAAGCTTGTAGGTTATCTTCCCCGTGGGGGAAGGAGGGAAGGGAGGGATGCATTTTGAATAAGGACAGTGACCTGAGGGAGTCCTCGCCACACCCCGAATTTAAAGGAAGATTGAACGTCAGACCGGAAAGAGAGAGAGAGAGAGAGAGAGAGAGAGAGAGAGAGAGAGAGAGAGAGAGAGAGAGAGAGTGAGTGAGTATTCATTTCCTCGTCGCTTGTTCTGTATATATTGATATATTTGGTAGCTCGAGAATTACGTTATAGCTGTGCCTCGGTGTAATAGCAGTAGGGTGATTTTTACTCACATTTATTTGCCTTTTGAGAGCCGTTTGTCGCAGTCAACTTCTCGGACAAAGGACATCCGTCAGGATTCACATTCTGATAAATATTTCGTGAACTTTAATCGCTCTCAGTTGAACCGTTTTATCAGTTCCTTATCCTTTCTATTTCTGGGAATTGTAATGCTTTGCTTTTTTTCCGCCCTGTCACCGCCGTGTGGACCGTTATCTTGATGCCTTGACATTCAGGGCTGTTATTATCTTGAGAGCGAATTTCCTCACTGACTTTCACCATTCGTCCTCTGTCTTTTAAATTAGAATAGTAATGAGTCATACCCTTACTGATTTGCGATTCTCATTTCTTTGCGCACTGGAAAAATAATTTGGTAAATATTTTATATATATAGATATATATATATATATATATAAATTATATAATGCATTCATATATATATTATATATGTATCTATATGTATATACATTAAATATATATATATATATATATATATATATATATGTAAATAAAGGTGTATATATATAAATATATATATATAAATATATATATATATATATATATATATATATATATATATATATATATATATATATATATATATATATATATATATATATATATATAGATAGATGGATAGTTAGATAAATAGATAGATAGACAGATAGATTTCCCATAACAGGAGACGATATAAAAAAAAATACTTACTGTGCGCATGCAGAGGGTTAAATGATCTCACTTTAGTTTTTTTTATATTATAAGTTTTGTCATGCGGTGGTAATTGTCAAGGTATTCAGTTCATAAATGTAGCGAAACATCTTATTCGCTTTCAGTTTTTGTAAATCAATTTGTGAGAAGGTGCATTACATTTCTTCTTTTAATATTGTGAGTCAGTTCAGTGTTAGTTAAGACAGTGCGTCAACAATAACCAAGTGTGTAGGGTGACATATATATTCATACACACACCCGTTCTCTAATCTTATCGAGTGTAGAAAAATTAAGCTTGTGTATATATATATATATATTATATATATATATATATATATATATATATATATATATATATATATATATATATATATATATATATATATATATATATATATATATATATATTGTATATATATATATGTATATATGTGTGTGTGTGTGTGCGTGCGTGCTCCGTTCATAATGGTGCTTACTGAAAAGACAGCTTATAAAAATATGAATTATGAGTGATGTACAGTACAAACACAAAACCCCGACTATTACTTGCGTACAAAGTTAAGATTATATATTATGAATAAAATTGCACACGCACTTTAAAGTAATGAAATATTCATAAAGCCTTGTGCGACATGATGCAAGACAAAAGGCCCAAGAAGTATATTACACTCCTTAATACGTAAGTATACTCGTTATGGTAACTTAAGCCAAAAATCATCATGACTTCATGCTATGAAAGAAATTATTTTATATTTGGTGTCCCTATTACCTTTTTTTATGTGTAGTACGTATATTTTAAGGAGAAATACGTCCACAAAAAGAGAAAATGTACTTATACTGTGTTACTAAAGCAATGCAGCCTACTTGCGTCTCTTTTCCCTTTTCTCTTTAACTTTTAAGAACGTAAGTTTTCTATAGAGGAATTTAAGAACAATAATTAAAAATTAACAGGTAAGATCACATAAACGGTATTTTTTGTTTGTGGATGTTACACAATGAGCTTCTTTCTATTTAGGCGTGACGGTATCGCAGGTATATTCAGAGTGGAGCGATTTTGAGGATGTTTGTGTCTACATCATTTATGGATGGGTCCTTTAGAAGTATTTTAGAAATGACGATATCCTTGGTTTTTAAGAATATTTTTTTTCATAGACCAATAGGGCCATGGAGGTACAACTGATCATCGTATTTGTTTTCTCTTTTTAAATGTGCTGTGCATGGTTCTGATAACTGATAATACCTTTCGTCAGTGCATACACACGATGCCCCTTACATATAGTTTTTAGTTTTCTGAAAAGAAAACTATTGTGCCGGCTTTGTCTGTCCTTCCGAACTTATTTCTGTCTGCACTTTTGTCTGTCCACCCTCAGACCTTAAAAACTACTAAGGCTAGAAGGCTGCAAATTGGTATGTTGATCATCCACCTTCTTAATCATCAAACATACCAAATGGTAGCCCTTTGGCCTCAGTAGTTTTTATTTTATGTAAGGTTAAATTTAGCCATAATCGTGCTTCTGGCAACGCAACAACATAAGCCACCACGGCCTCTGAAAGTTTCATGGACCGCCGCTCCTACGGCATTATACCGAGATCACCTAAAGACAGATCTATTTTCTGTGGCCTTGATTATGCGCTGTACAGAAAACTATTGCGCCGAAGAAACTTCGTCGCATTATTTACTTGTTCTTGTCGTAATTGATCCATTTTTCTTAACTGTAAGTATGACTCCTGAGAAAATCAAGATATTAGTCACAGCCACTTCGAGCCGAACACTTTGCAGAAATTTCTATTTCATCAGTTGCATCACTCTTGTGCACAGAAGACTCATCAGCATGGTATCGACCCACTCTGCACACCCTTAACTTCCATCTTTTATGCACTCGTATTTTCAGCTGTGAAGACCAGTCCGTTCCAACACCTTCCACGCCCTCTAGCCAGCATTTCCTTTGTCTTCCACTCTGTTTTTCCAAATCTTCCTTAATAAAGACTTCGCCAACCTATCGTTCTTCATTTTTTCTGATGCCTCTTTTCTGATATGCTAACTTTTTTTTTATTTTTTTTTTTGGCACTTTTTGAAGCATGTACAGTACATTTCTTATCATCTCAACCCAAATAAAACTTCATCCCAGAAGCTTCCATCTTTTCCATTCATTTTCATTCTACATCCAAAGTACAGTTCAGCACAACAGAGTACTGAACAAATGCTTCATACTTAACTTTCGATTCCGTAAGCACACACCTTGTCGAGATCTCGCTCCCTTCCCCGTTCCGTCTATTCTGTGATTCCCTTCTTATCTCATCCTGTCATCACTGGCTCTGTTTACTCCTAAATACCTACCGTTCACCTGCTCACTGCATTGGTTCTTTGCTCCAGATTCAGGACTTCCTTTTACCTTCATAACCTTGCTATTTCGTACATAGGCTTACAAATTTCTCCTTGTATAAGAGAGTGTCTGCTATTTAATATGCACTGGTACACCTAAAGATGATTATTGTAAAAACTAATTTTTTTTTTTTTTTTTGTCTCAGGGAATATCGCACAGAAACTAGTTTTTAGTGCGCTTGCAAGCCCACCTGCACACATACACAAGCAAACATTGCCGTTCTGCGCCACAGATTTCTGCGTATATTCCAAGATATCAGTCTTTTCCCCCGGGTGAATATTGCAACTAGCAAAAATGGATAATTAGTTAAAATATACAGAATAAATATATTTTGTCGTGGCCTCTTTTGGAGAAGTGTACATGATTAGTATCAAAATGGTTTTGATGTTCTTATACAGTAAGATATGCTTCAGCGTCATACTTGGAACTGGTAACAAGGGTTTATTATCTGTGACAAAGAAAGATATTACGGTTCATTATTAACAAAAGTAATTACTGAAAATAGTTTTTGTAAAGTAGACAACGAAGTTTTATTGTAACATTTTGTGTGAAGCGATCCGAATTGCTTTCTGGTGTTTTAATCTTTTTCCTGTAAGTATTTTCATGTTGTAATGAAATTTCAAGCTTTTATCTTTGGCTTTTTTTTTGCGCACAGACGTATAATAATTTTTAAAGTATTATCTCAAGTAATTATCTGTATTTAATGAATTTCATTCTTATTTCAGTATTTTAACGCGTTAGAACATGAATGAATTAATTCCAAGCGCTAGCATAGTTTTTTATAAAATGGCATGAATTTACATAATGATTCATTATTTCAAGTAAAATTCTCTATAATATGATAAAATTTCAAAGTATTATGTGTAATATTTGTGTTATAATTAGGGATTTAGTCACTTCTGTAAAGTACCATGTACTTCAGAAGCCATCCCGGAAGGATCTATAGAGATAAATAGGACTTAAACGAGGAAGAACTGACGACTTAAGTGTTATTATGATATCAGTGAGAGTAATTTCATGGCTTAGGACGTTTTACCCGAATTTATTCTGTCATGTGTTGAATCTTGGTCAGAGTGGTTGAGTGTGTGTTCATTTTCGTCTTGGCAATAAGAGAAGGAAAGGAAGAATTTATTTTATCGAATGAGAATCCCGTCATAAAACGATTGTGAGTTTATCAGTTATCATACATGCATCAGACAAATGGTTAAGAATTTATTTGTTGATTTCTTGTATATATATATATATATATATATATATATATATATATATATATATATATATATATATATGTATGTATACATATAGTATATATACTATTTTTGTTATTTCAATATTAAGCCAAGAAATCAATGAATTGGCTCTTACCATTTTTTGGAGAATGAATGTCTATATATATATATATATATATATATATATATATATATATATATATATATATATATATATATATATATATATATATATATATATATATATATTCATTCTCCAAAAAATGGTAAGAGCCAATTCATTGCTGTTTTGGCTTAATATTGAAATAAACATGGAATTAATTAATCTTTCCTCTTTATGAGTAAGAAATTGAGAATTTATTCATTTCTATTTTGTTGTTAAGGAAAAGATTAGCGACATGTTCGTTGCTATCTTCTCGTTGAAATTGATCACCAATATTTTGATAAATTCGCCAAGACAAAAGCAACGAAAGATACAACAGAAATTGTAATTTATTCATCTGTACGGACATAAGAGCGAAAAATTATATTTATTCGTATTTACTTTGACAAATGAGAGAAGAATATATATATATATATATATATATATATATATATATATAATATATATATATATATATATATATATATATATATATATATATATATATATATATATATATATATATATATATATATATATATATATATATATATATATATATAATGTCAGAGCCTCGATGGCCAAGTCGGTTAGAGCAGCAGCCACGACTTCTTAGAGGTCTGTGGGGCGGGTTCATATCTGCAGCCAACTGGTTAGAGAGGCGAACGCTTGGCTATCCGTGTAGACACCTCGGGATTATGTATGTAATCAATGGATATGTTTGCTGAAAAGCAGATGGGTGTTAGAGACCAACACACACACAAACAAAGCCACTCCAACATCATCTAAAAACATAACAGACACCTCACACGTCTCGACTGTCGACCTAACCGCGCAACGTCTCCTCGCTGCTGGGAGAAAGGGCGCTGATGACTGGTGCAGTACATGTACATACGCTACCGGGGTCTAAGCGATGACAGGCAGGGCAGCCGATCGAGACTACAAAGTCTACCCAAAGCCAAATCAAAGTCCTTCAAAAAGAAGGCATCGTGCTTATCCATACAAATGGGAAAAAAGCACGTTAATAGAAGAAGAAGATATATGTAGCCTATATGTCATTCGTATTTAACCACAAGTACGATAGAAGAAGTTGGTGGTGAATTTATCACTAAAAAAATATCAGAGAAAAAAGATTTTTAATATATCTATTTCCTTAAACATATACTAACCGGATATTGATAATATATTAGTTTTTAACCAGAATTATTAGAGGTTACCATCTTTACCTAGAAATGTTTAAAGAGTATTATAGACTTATTCATTCATCTTTTACTATTAATGTTGAAAAGCTGTGGATAACTTATTCATTCATCTTTTCCTGTAAATGTTGAAGAATATGCTGGTGATTTATTTATCTCGACTGAGACGCGTAGCAGAAAATAGATTGGATGCACTCGAAACTGGAGTGATATTACGGGAGATTTCCACTTCCAGCACAAACGGGTTGTTGGTAAACCGCAACATGCTCCGCCTCTGCATCCCCTTTTTATGGATCGTGCCGGAGGAGAGCAGTACAATACACTGATAAGGTACCTCCGGGACGCTGGAAGAATGAGCTGCATCGACTTTAGCGTTTGTGTGTCTGTGTGTGTGGGTGAGAGAGAGAATATGTTATGAATGGTTTCACCCTAGTGGGGTAAGGATTACCTCGTCGAGGTCCTCCTGCTTTGATGGCGTAGATTTTAACAGCAATGAGCACTCAAGTCTCTCTCTCTCTCTCTCTCTCTCTCTCTCTCTCTCTCTCTCTCTCTCTCTCACACACACACACACACACACACACACACACACACACACACACACACACCAACTGCGACCCACCACAGTCATCTAACAGCTAAACAGACATAATTCACTGCTTAGGTTAACAGGCGCTCACTTGATTTTCAGGGAACACTCCCATATGTCCCTCCTCGGGTTCGAGATTCGAACTGGGGGGCGGGGCGTCCAGTTGTAAACTAGACGCGTTACTACCCAAACTGCAAGACGAGAGAGAGAGAGAGATAGAGAGGTGTTTTAAGATGTCCGAGTGCTTGTGTGTAGGCGTGATACAGGCACATACCGAGAGAGAGAGAGAGAGAGTCTAGGTGTTTTAAGATGTCCGAGTGCTTGTGTGTAGGAGTGAGACAGGCAGAGAGAGAGAGAGAGAGAGAGGTGTTTTAAGATGTCCGAGTGCTTGTGTGTAGGAGAGAGAGAGAGAGAGAGACAGAGAGAGAGAGAGAGAGAGAGAGAGAGAGAGAGAGAGGTGTTATAAGATGTCCGAGTGCTTGTGTGTAGGAGTGAGACAGGCAGACGGAGAGAGAGAGAGAGAGAGAGAGAGAGAGAGAGAGAGAGAGAGAGAGAGAGAGAGAGAGAGAGAGAGAATGTTGGAAACCCGTACGTGACTTGAAATTATAAGACATTACGTCTGCTGTAGAGGAAGAAAATTAGGATCCTGAGGAAGAGCAGGACGAGAATGATGTTAGTGTCAGTCTTTGTCTGGTCTCAGACGTATTGTTCTAATTGCTTTAGGTATTCTTCATTGTTTGAGTTATTTTTTTCGCCATTAATTTGATTTTATTCGTACGGGCTTCTGGTTTAATATCCTCTTTAAAGTTCAAGTTTATTCGTTGAAATTGTTTTTATAGCATTGGTATTATTAGTTATTTTTATTATTATTGTAATTGTTGTTCCGGCATCTAAAATTGCAGAGCCTTTTGAGAAATAAATTTATAAGACTTACTGTTTTGCTTAGAGCATCTGGTATCATAATCATGTTTTTGATACTTATGCATCGTTTTGGTAGAAGTTGTTGTACAATAGTAGATTAAACATGGTATTTTCCTTGAATTAGTCTATCAGCTGGAAACGATGGTGTGGTGTCTCTGAATATACGAAAGCCTACAATTGATGAATGTACGTGAAAAGAATACAGTGATTATCCAGAAGTCTTGAGCTGCTGTGTGTACGGTGGGTCATAAGCTTCCGAGTATGCCAAATTCATGAAATGTTGTATAAACCAAAGTCTGAAGCTGAGGAGTGTCGTGTGGAACATTGGGTTTTCTGAAACCTGGCCTGGTGAGCCACTGCATCAGCTACTGAATAATGTAAAAAAAAAAAAAAGTTAATCAGTTACTCCATGGGACGAGATGTGAAATTCGAAATGATGAGTATCTTATAAAATAAACTGCACTTATCCATATCTTCAGCTAGCCTACTTGATCAAGTCTTGGCGTTAGGAGACCCCACTAAGGCTTGGAAGTGGATGCTGGTGTAAATCATCTTGAATTATGAAGTATTTTTACCTTCTTAAGCTAAACGTACGTGGGAGGTGTAAGGCCTTGTCGATTATAACCTATGTACATTCTGTAGTATTAGATATCACGCAACAAAGGTTCTCCCGTAACTTAGATTTTCACGACAACAAGAGAAGCTTCCATTCTTTGAAGGTAGTTTCGTCGCTGATGCAGTGTATTCTGTCGACAGTGGCGGTACAAAGCCTCTTTCGATGCCAAAAAAAAGGAATCTTGTATGTCGTCCTGCCGACTAATTTCATTTGGTTTTCATTGTTTACCCCCTATGGAAGGCGCTTGTTTGTATGGGAGACTAGCCCAGTAAAAAAGCAGTTTTGTGTTTTTTTGTTGGAAGGCTTTATTTATTCAGTTGTAATATAGTGTAGAAATAGAAGTATTTTCTTCTGAAACGTAATTTCCGGAACATCTGCTGTTTTGTGTTATTTGGTTGTTTAAATCACTCACTAATTTCTGTGGTAGGTAGCTTTTAAGCCTTTTCACTGTTCATTTTCTATATTTTTCAAATATTTATTAATTTAGTGGTAGAATGATAATACTTTTGAATCCTATAGATCGCAACGCCAGTAGTGTGCATGTACACACACACACATATATATATATTTATGTATGTATGTACATTCTGGTACCTTTTAGTCCAGGAAGTGAAAGAATTTTTGTTTGGGCACTTTCATGATGAAGATATGTATGAATTCCTTTACCCGTAAATAATTGGAATTCTATGTGGAAGTTAGAGAAAGTCCTGTAAGTGTACCAGAACGAAGCTAGGTTGTTATAGTCCTCTTTTTGGTAAGGTAAGGAAGACTGGTTAGTACTGCAGGTTTTCCTTGTGCCTGTGTACTCTGTTTTCTTTGTTGTAAGATTTCACATCCCCAAACCTCATAGGCAGCACTTCAGGCAACACTTCAATGCCCGCGAGCAGCGACCTCCTCGGATAGCACGGTTCTCTGGCCATTTCTCTCCCTTCTCCTTTCAAGTCGTTCAGTTTTCTTCTAGCTTCTATTTTTTCCGATGCTTGGCACAAATACAAAAGAAAGTATTTGTTGTCTCAGTATTTGTAGTACTGATGTTGGTCGGATTATTGACAGGTTAACTGTATTTATAGCCTTAAGAAATCCGTCCATTTTCCTGTTTTGCGGTATTCGTATATGCTGACCTCCCATCCTTTCAGTAAGCTGGCTTATCACATTCTCCGGTATCTGGAATTCATTGTCTGACTGGTCCTTTTATCTTATATTTTCATTATTTTACACTTTCATTCCAGGGTTCCATTGAAACATTTAGCTGCTCATCCATTGGGTTTTAGTTAATCTAACTTGTTTTGCACCATGCAATGCACGTTTGTATATATGTAAAGATTTGTTTGTTTATAAATATAATTACGTATTTTTGTTAGCTCTGAAGGCCCGGTGTCTTGAATAACATAGGAAATGGTTTCTAGTTTTTTAAACTAGCCCAAAAAATGTCAATCAGTATTTCATTGTATTTTAAACGAAATGTTCATGAAGTAGACCCGCGGTTAACTTACAGCAAGAGACGATGAATAAATGTAAAATCTAGCTAGTTAATTCAGAAGCGCTGGTGACGGAAAAGTTTTTACATGTTATGTTTGTTCATGGCGGCTTAGCATGTAATCCAAGATTTATAATGGAAGTCATTTCTCTTCTTTGTTTTGTGTTTGCTCTTTATTTATTAAAAAAAATATATGCTTAAAGCACTGACTTTTTTGCACAGTCCTGAAATAAAGCCAAAGAAAAGAAAGGAGGGTGGGACTTCACGAAAGAAGCGGTGAGTTGTTTTTCGTTTTGTTAATATTTAAAACATCATTCCTCTTCCTTAAGCTACTATATGATAGGATTTAACCCTCACCTACTTCAGAGCAACTCTGATTAAGACGTGACACTTCCGTGATTGGCTGTAATCAAAATGGTTCCGCCTGGGTAGCGCCATTGTACCTTTTGACAGGTGCTGCCATATCACTCCGGGAAGTATAGTATCAAAGCCCATCAATTGCTGCCCAACAGTTTCTTCTGGGTGAAGAACATAATTTATGTGATAAAATTTGTATGAGAAAACGATAAAAAAAATATATAAATGCCATCTTATCTTGAACGTAAAAATTTTTATATAATGATTATAATCTGTATGATCCAAGATATATAATATGTCAAATCGTTTGAATTGAAGTCACTTTAGAAATTTTAAGTGAAAGATTACACATCATTGTTTCCCCCACTCAACTGGGAGGTAACGTCTCCCCTTTTGGCTTGAGGAGGGAGGGAGTGGACTTATATCAGGATTTAATAAGAGGTCATCAACGTCAGTGCTACGCTTGTAGCATAGTTTCAAGCCTGGATGTGTACGAAAACGAGTAATGCAGTTTAACGGAAAGATACATAATGGTTTTTCGTTGATACTTTTATCGCATCATTTCTTGTGTCATTTACATCACCATAACGATTCCGAGTAAAACACTTGCGTGAATTAGTATGGATACATGATGCCTTACATTTGTTTTCATTTTCAAACGCCTTAGGACAGTGCAGTGTCATTACATTCAGACCCGTATGCAGAGGATGTTATTTCACTAAACATTTTCTTTATGGAATCACAAATGAATCTTCGCATAACATGGCTAAGAATTCATAAACTGAGATGAATTTTCGTGGTATTTTAGAGCTGTCCTTGAGTTTCTGATTTTGATCGCCTGGCCTAGTGTTACTTAGTCTTTTAACATTCCAGGATTTCATTTTGGTTTGGTAACCATTTTGAATACGCGGGTCCATGCCTGTTTATTTATGCGAAATTTGAAAGTAAGACGATCGTTTGAATGGCTTGAAATCTTGATTTTGATACATTACCAGTTGGCCACAGTAGTTGAGCACCCGGCCTGCCACGATATAGCAGCAACTGCAGTATGCCGCGCTTGTCCGCCATAATTTGTTTTTCAGCACTACCTAGGAGAGTGGCAGCGTCTTGGCTCAATTAGAGGGTTAGCTTTACTGTAGGATAAGGGTAACCTTCGTGGTTACTGGTGAAAGGAGTCCCAGTGAAGTGTTAGTCCAACTTCAGTATGTTACGGATAGACAGATGCACGATGCCCCATCACGAGTCGGATCATGATATCGCAAAAGATATTGAAATTAGCGTTGACGTCCTCTCAGAATGCATAGGACGAATGCCCTTATTCTGACCAGTAGCGATTGAGATGTCTCAGAAATTGTGATAAATTTTTGTACGACTTTTATTGAGTGGCCAGATATGTGTGTGTGTGTGTGTGTGTGTGTGTGTGTGTGTGTGTGTGTGTGTGTAGGCTATACGAACAAACCCGGTGGCCCAATCCAAGGATACCTGCGAATTGTAACACACTGGTGTGATTAAATTATAATACCATGAAGCTTTTAATAATATTTATTCTGCAAACTCTACGCCGTCCGTTTTACCAAGACTTTTAGAAGTCTAAAACTTACAGATAGCAATAATCCAGGCAGTTCTTTTGCAGTATACATAATTTAAGCTCACGCTTTCTCTCCGTTTTACACTTTATGACTTTTCGCCAAACTGAGTGCTGTGTCTTGCCTTGTCCCAGATGGTTCATTATCTAAGGAAAGAATTGAAATTGGACTTGGAGCACCTGGGGAAGTGCTAATTTCGTCTCATTTATTTGAGATGGGACCCGTGTTAGTCAGACTGTCGTAGGTATAAACCAGAAAGAGCTCTCTCAAGGAAATATTGCTGGGCAAAGAATACCAAATGAAGGAAAGTGCTTCTTAGCAGGGGAGTTCAAAGGAAAGATTCTTGAAAGATAAAATTTATGTAGTCCACAAATGGTCCAGAAGTCTGTGGATTTGTAAGTTTATAACATACTTCGTAAATATTTAACCTTATTAATTACTGTTATTTGTTTTCGTTTCCATGTTTTCACTTTTTCACATAATGCTCTAATGCTCATTCTGTTGTGTAAGTCAATGGTCTTTGAGGCTTGTTCATTCTTAAAAATAATAATAATAAAACCAACGAAGATGGAGAAAGTGTCAAATAATTATTTTCCTAGTTGATGCAAGGTTAACTGTTATTAAGTAATTATTAGGCCTTGAATTGTACATATAGGGTATATATATATATATATATATATATATATATATATATATATATATATATATATATATATATATATATGTATGTATGTATGTATGTATGTATGTATACACATATACATACATTTTTTAAAGTTTTTTCACCCCTGGACAAATGAATAGCTTGCCAAAAGTGTAGAACAATGTTTATCAGT
>JANJGK010007471.1:27500-31187 GCA_039081455.1 Macrobrachium rosenbergii | reverse complement strand
CAGGTTCTCTTTAGCTAGAATTAAATGAAAGAATGAAAAAGGCAAATCAAACTATACACAGGGTGAATGAAACATGATACCATAAGGGAAATTACTGAAGTTCCCTAGGTAGCTGATATAAAGATGAAATGGAGATGGCTTGGACATGTCCTTCGCACAATTCCTGGGAGAATAATAAGTGACCAAGTCCGCTGGGCTCTTATAGGTGCCAGAAGAGTTTGGGAACCCAGACCTACTTGGATGAGACCTATGAGAACGGAGGCCGGATATGATATAAGTAAAGATTTGTGCATGATAAAGCACAAAAACGATAAGAGTGGCAGAATTTCACAATAACCCTTTGCGTTACGTAGTGCTGAAGGCGACGATGGTGGTTTATTACTAAGAACTAAGCACAGAAAAAAAACTACATAGGAACACAAGCTACCAGATTAGCTACTTTGGTTCAACAAGGGACGCAATTGGTTTAAACGGAACGTACCCACATCTCTCTGTGTGTATAAGATTATTCAAAGACAGGCCCCTTCCCCCCTCCTCTTTCTCTTTTCCACAACCACCGACGACACTCAATAACTGCAGCAAGAGTTTGCGATCAGCGCTTGGCACCCCTATCACAGAACACGAATAGCATCAAAAACGAGAAATGAAGCTGCCCTTAGTCTCAATCGTGGCATGGAAAGGATCAGTGAATGGTGTAGTCGGTGGGGCATGAGGCTGAACTCCAGTAAAACAAAAACACTATTGATTAGTAGATCTCGTACAAATTTTCCACCCCATCCTATACCATTCAAGTGGATGGGACTCTGCTGAATGAGTCTGAAGCTTTAACTGTGCTTGGTGTAATTCTCACATCTTGCTTTTGAGAAACAATCTCACATTCAAAATTGATCCCTGATCCTCTGTTCCTACTGAGAGCGACCAGATTGCTGAACAGCAGCACCAATATGCAGTAAATATGCCTCGCTGTCGAACTTCTCATTGAGAAGGACCTCTGGAACTGAGAAGTTCTCAGTTCAAGAGGTCCTCCTTTATTCCTCACACCGTTGGACTGTGGAACAGTCTCCCAAAGGATGTTATGCAATTAGAACCGCAAAGTTCAAGCGATGATGCAACGTATTGCTCCGCTAAAACAGTTCTCCTTGTATTTTAATAATGTACTCACATTTTTATATGTATATATTAATTTAATTTATTTTTCTTTTTTAATAACCGATCTTTTCTTTCTTATTTCCTATTGCCTTTTCTTACTTCTTACAAATGAACACCATGTTCTCTGGGAACAGGAATATCAAGTCAATGGTCCCTGTGGTCTTGTTCAATATGAATAGGGTTCATTTCCTAAATAATAATAATAATAATAATAATAATAATAATAATAATAATAATAATAATAATAATAATAATAATAATAATAATAAAGAAACTGGAAGACCAACGCCACTGCAGAACACTATAAATTTACCGTCTAACTGTGAGTCCGTTGAGAGAGAGAGAGAGAGAGAGAGAGAGAGAGAGATATTTGGATTCGTTACTGAGAGAAACCGATGAAGAGCATCCACCACAACATTATATATAGAAAGCAATATTGTGAACGCAACCCAACTCATCTCTGTAGATAAACAAAGACAAAAATAAACAACAAACAAAGCCAATATTAAACATATTAAGTCGACAGCCTTCAATAAGTCATAGATACCCCACCACACACACACACACACATATCTATATAATAAGTCATAGATCCCTCCCCCAAATCACATATATCTATCTTACATATACATACACATGGAGATATATATATATATATATATATATATATACTGTATACATATGCATATATATATAAAAAATAAAAACCAGAAAAACTGAAATAATTAAGACCTGTAAAAATCTGAGCAACTAGCAACAGAACCATACTGTGGAATGGCCAGAACATGCAACGAGAATGGTAAAAAGGAAAAACTTTTTAATCTTGAATCATTTATCCCCATTGCAAGTACAAAGAGTATACAACAATTTGAATATCTTCATTCATCAACTCACAAAATAAATCATCTTAATTCACATATAGTTATTAACCTTGGCTAAGTCATCAACAAGCTCAGGCAATATCATAAACGGTAGACCGAAAAAATACTCCTGACAAACTTTCGAAAACTAATTTACACACACAGACACACAAACAAATATAATTATATATATATATATATATATATATATATATATATAATATATATATATATATAGTATATATATGTATATATGTATATATATTTTGTATATATGTATATACACATATATATAGTATATATATGTATATACGTGTATATATATTTTGTATATATATATATATATATATATATATGTACGTGTGTGCGTGTGCGTGTGTATAATATATACGCACAGATATATGGATAGATAGACAGATAGAGAGATAGCTTTCACATAACATCATCGAAGCCGTAAATGAAATACAGATGGAAAAAAATACGCATAAATCCCCAAAAACTTCAATAAACAGCAACTAAACATGGAAGGCCAGGGAACTAAATTCTCTAAATTGAAAGTGACAAGAAAAAATCACTCTAGGACGTTACCTGACCTGCCGTAATTGCTTCCGATTGCACTACCATCTCACCTGCTGTAAAGAAAAAAGACAATTCGTTAATGTACTTGGATACATCATTAGATAATTAAGACACACCAACATACAACTTAATATCATCTTCAATAGCAGTATACATATAAAGACACTATATACTGTAGTCAAACATATACAAATGTACCACACTATTTTATATACATATATATATAATAAATATATAGCGCCCTTGCCTTCCACCTGAAAGGACCTGGGTTCGATCCCGACGTGAGTCAGAAATTTATATATATATATATATATATATATATATATATACAAGTATTTATGTATGTATGTACTGTATGTGTGCGTGCGTGCGTGCGTGCGTGCGTGCGTGCGTGCGTGGGTGTGTGTGTGTGTGTGTGTGTGTGTGTGTGTGTATGTGTGTGTGTGGTGTGAATTCCAGCATAACTCTGAAATGCACTGAGCAATTTCAACCAAACTTGGTATACATATTACATATTATCTGGAAAAGAATACCGTGGGGGGCAAGATATCACTAGCTCCAAAGCGCACCAAAAGGGGGTGGGGGTGGGAAGGGCTTCCCTGAAACAGGGCTGGTTCTGCCCATAGACTTAGTAACTAAATAAACTCTACAGGTTTATCATACCTCATTTCGGTATACACATGACTTATTATTTGGAAAAGAATGGGGGGGGGGTTAAGGCATCACTGACACCAAAGGGGGTGGGTTGGGATGGGGGTGACATGTAAAAAATAACTGAAAATGACAGATATTAATGTCTAATCCATAGTTTTCGAGGTCACTGAGATAAATAATAACACTCCTGATGCCCTTCAAGTCCAAGTTCAAGCCCTGATAGGAATGGGGGGGGGGGGTTGTGAGAAGGGGTGAAAATAAAATAGCAAAAAAGACAGATATTAGTGTCTAATCCATAGTTTTCAAGGTTGCTGAGATGCCCTTCAAGTCCAAGTTTAGCCCCGATAGGAATGGGGGTGAGAAAGGATGAAATATAAAATGTCCAAAAATGTTGGGCATTATAACTGAAGCAACTATCTTAACTGGAGAGAGAGAGAGAGAGAGA
>JANJGK010007471.1:15000-25000 GCA_039081455.1 Macrobrachium rosenbergii | reverse complement strand
TGAAATAATTTACACTGGGATAAAAAAAAAAATCAAACCATGAATTAAATTATTATGTATGCTTCAAAATAAAATTAAAATTTAAAACCGCTCATTATATATGATAAATTTAAGTGAAAAATATTTTTATCAGATACAAAACAAACAACAAACAAGGAGTGACAAAGAGAACATTTGCTTAATTTGGATAAACGGGAAAAGGAGAGAGAAAATCAACATTCAACATTTTCCGCTCACCTTTTACACCAAACATTCAGTTCGCTTTCTTGCACAAAATTTATTCTCTCCCCTCTCTTACGCCATACATTTATCTCTCTATACATTTCCCCCCCTCTCATACGCCAAAACATTTCCCTCTGCTCCCAAAATAGACAGCTTCCTATTCTAGAGCAAATATTAATTTCAGTCTCACGAAAATATTCCTTGTTCTAAAAACTAAAGAGCCATACACGGTTATATATATATATATATATATATATATATATATATTTATATTTATATATATATAATTTATATATATATATATACATACATATATTTATATATTTATATATTTATATATATATATATATATATATATATATATAGATAGTAATAGAAATTTATATACCTAGCATTATACATCATTGCTTTTTCATTTATAATATATAAATAAATTTTATATATACATATGTACACATATATATAGTATATATAATATTCTGCCTTTGATAACATAGAGAAGCGTGCATATGCTCGCACAGCATTTTTTTGTCTGTGTCAAGATAGTAATTTTTGACAGATGCATCTACTTATACAAATAAATAAATAAATAAATATATATATATATATATATATATATATATATAAACACATATACATATATATATATATATATATATATATTTACATATTCATTTATTTATATTTATATACATATATATCACACAACCACCTTCATACCCAGCCAAACATCAGATACATCATTAATAACATCCATCACCAATAACATCCCACCCCTTCCATTCATCCCAGCAGCGCCATTTCAGCATCCAACGCGACGTCCCCATCAGGCCCATCCCCACCAGCCCCGACCCCACCAGGGGAGGCCCATTCCCCAAAACAAAGGTGTGCCGGGGCAGAGCAGAAGTCAGAGTAATTAAGCCCTTGTCATCATTCCCCGCAACAAAAGGTTGCCGACGGCGTTATTAAGGCCACATTCTGAATATGGTTCATTACGAAGCCTCACCCAAGTGTGGGGGGAGGAGGAGCGAGGAGGAAAGGCGCAGGATAGAAAGATGGGTGGGAGGAGAAGGAAGATGATGATAGGTGGAGGTAGCAAAAGTCTAGTAAGTTGGGAAGGATAAGGGAGGGATGAGAAAGAAAGACGGGTAGAGCGACGAGGAAGAAGACAGGAGCAGGAAGCCGAAGGTTGCTTCGGTTAGGAGTAGGAGGAAACTGAAAGACAGAGAGAAGAAGGAAGGGGGTAAAAGGAGATGTAGGGAGGGGAAAGAGGATAGGAGGAGGCACTCAGTGGATAGAAAGATGGGTAGAAGAAGGGAGCAGGTTATGACGAGGGTTGTGCAAATAAGGGGGAAAGCAAGCAGGAACACAAAACATGGTGTAACAGGTAGAAGATAAAAGGATAAAGAGAAAGAAAATACGTGTCAGAGTTATGAACAAGAATTAAAAAGTGAGGAGAACACGAAAATAAATGCATCACATGGAGAACAATGGATGTGCAAAGCGCCGGGGGGGGGAGGGGACTGGGAAAGAAATAAAGGATGAAATCCAGGAACGATAAGAGGCACATCGAAAATGGAATAAAAGGAATCCAAGAGAGAATTATACATAATTACAATTTTACAGAATGAATCAGATGAAACGGATGACAATAATAATGAAGAAAATTATAAAAAATATAAAGAAGAAAAGAAAAACTATATAAAGATATATACACCGAATAACGAGAGGCGATCAAAAGAGAAAAAAAAGGATGATAATGAAAAGGGAGGAGGAGGAGGAGGGGAAGCAAGAGGAGGAACCCTCGAAGTGAAAATGGAAACCCACAAGAGGAAAGGACGGAGGACGAGGGGGGAGGGGGAGAGGAGGGGGGGGGTTGTCAGAGATTGCAAGAAAAGAAGACACTCTCCCATTCTTAAACTTTCCCAATCTGGAAAGTTTACACCACTATCGCTCCATTAATAAAAACTAATAACAGATGCGCAAAAAATCTCTCTCTCTCTCTCTCTCTCTCTCTCTCTCTCTCTCTCTCGCCACTTCCAAAAAAAAAGAAATTCAATAATGGTCATAATTGTTCAGATTTGCAATGTTAATGCCATGAAGTCATATACGGTCAGCACTGAAGAATTCTCTCAAAATGACTGAGAGAGAGAGAGAGAGAGAGAGGAAAAGTACGATATATGGAAAATACAAACCACGCACCCCCACGTAAACAACGCATCAGTAGATCCTTTAAAACGACACTCCAGCCTCGAGAGAATCTTAAAACATGAAACGTGTCTAAAAAGCGCCTTCCGTCCTCCATTGTCAGCAAGAATCCTTACAAACAGACACAAGGCCACTCGCTCGCCCTTGCACGCTCTCGATCTCATGCATGGTCAGTAGTATTTTCCCTCATGAATTTTCGTCCGGGAAATATCCTGCAGATATGAGGCAGGGTCCTCTCTCTCTCTCTCTCTCTCTCTCTCTCTCTCTCTCTCCTTGTCTACACGCTTGCGCGCGACAACACACACACACACACACACATACACACAATATTAATATACACATACACACACACACACACACACACACATATATATATATATATATATATATATTTGTGTATAAGTATATTGGGAATAATAAGAGTAACCATCACAATTACTACTTATCATAAAAATAACGATAAGTGTTGGTACTATTAACAAACATTATTGCTTTCATGGTGTAATGAATAAACATATTTAATACTACTAATAACAGCACCGCTAACAACACCAGCGTTGTTATTACTTCGAACCGCTACTAATGCAGTCCCTGTTGCTATTACAAGTACGGAAAGTCAAAGAACTAAAATATTACTAGAAAATTAATCAAACAAGACGTTAAGAATGAAAAATAATTCACAAGAAATAAATAAATAAAACATGAGCGATACTAAAGAAATATAGAATGCCGCACTAGCCATCAGTCTATTGTCGCAATACGGTCAAATCCTCTCACAAGGCCCTTAGAAAAATGTGTGTGTGTGTGTGTGTGTGTGTGTGTGTGTGAGAGAGAGAGAGAGAGAGAGAGAGAGAGAGACTTTACTTGCTCACAAAGCACCAAGAACACAGTACTCAAATCTGCATTTGAAAAAAGGGCCTTGATATACGCTAGAAGAGAGAGAGAGAGAGAGAGAGAGAGAGAGAATGCGGACTTGCTGTAAGGATTCATACTCAATGTTTTCATATCTAATGTTAGAAGCAAAGGGGAGAGACAATAAACTGTCTTTGAATTATTGTTACAGCAGCAGACAGCTGGAATTAACGACTGAGTAATAAGTATTAAATTTTGTGTCTCACAATTAAAAAACACTATTATACACCGAGATATATATATATATATATATATATATATATATCGGTGTGTAATAATGTTTATATATATGTATATATATACATATATATATAAATATATATATATACATATATAAATATATATATACATATATTATATATATATATATATGCATACACACGTAATTCACTGCTTCAGTAAGCCAAGGATTCAACAGAACGTTCGGAGCTGGAAGCAGGATTGCAAGACAGAGAGATACGGAAAATAAATGAGATGAAGCACAAGGATCTAAAGGTGGAACAAGTAGAAAAAAAATCCCACATATTTACTAAGAATTAGTAGTATCGAGAGGCTGGACAGCACAGCAAGATGGAAAAAAGGAAGTGGGACGGAGGTTAAATGACTGTACCTAAGGGCCGATGGGACTCTGCAAACACCCTTCAATAATGCCGCGTGAGGTGCACTGCCAGAACATACCCTCTAAAGTATTAGACTATTACTGGAGTGTGAGGATCCATTTATTATTAATATTATATTATTACTAAAAACATTCATTCATCTACGAAAACAATCATCGCTTGGTAGCCATGTCGTCAGAGTAACAGAGGCACTGCCAAACTCGGTATTTCAGCCGGAGCCAAAGAAAGCACTGAAACTGTCGGCAGTGGAAGCGCGTGACGTAACGTTTCCGCGGAGTGCCATTCCCGCGAGATAGCTCGACGGAAATGTGATTATTCGTGGATAAGATAAATTCAGAGAAATGTATTTTGCGAATAAGATAACTTCAGAGAAACATATTTTTGTGAATAAGATAACTTCAGAGAAATATATTTTGTGAATAAGATAGCTGTAGAGAATTATTTTTTATGAATAAGATAACTTTCGGTGAAATATATTTTATGAATAAGGTAATTTCAGAGAAATATATTTTGTGAATAAGATAACTGTAGATAATAATATTTTGTGAATAAGATAACTTCAGAGAAATATATTTTGTGAATAAGATAACTGTAGAGAATTATTTTTTGTGAATATGATAACTTCAGTGAAATATATTTTATGAATAAGATAACTTCAGAGAAATATATTTTGTGGATAAGACAACCTCAGAGAAATATATTTTGTGAAAAAGATAACTGCGGGGGTATGTGGTTCGTGAATGCGATATCTTCGCGGATGTTTAACGAGTCCTGTGCACGAAATCTAGGCAGATAGAGGGTTCGTGATTCAGATATCTTTACAAATATGTGATTCGTGCATATACTCTATTCGTAGACACATGATTCGGGCATAACTAACTTCACTGATTTTTGATTCGCATATTCGATGTCTTCGCACATATGTGACAGCATCTTCAGTGCTAATACCCTTTACTGAATACTAAATAGTACATCCCCGCTCTGAATTTCTCTCTCCCGCTTCTGTTTCTCAGAGTGGCTTTGACCTACCCATCACCAAGGCGACTACGACTACAATTATCAATTCCTCCGTAGTCAGCATAAACATGTTTTCAGTTTGTCCCTTGGTACGCGATAAGCATATCTTAGTTTAACCAGACCACTGAGCTGACTAACAGCTCTCGTAGGGCTGGCCCGAAGGATTAGATTTACTTTACGTGGCTAAGAACCAACTGGTTACCTAGCAACGGGACCTACAGCTTATTGTGGAATCCGAACCACATTATGACGAGAAATGAATTTCTATCACCAGAAATAAATTCCTCTAATTTTTCATTGGCCGGTCGGAGAGTCGAACGCTGGGCCAACAGCGTGCTAACCGAGAGTCCTACCCACCCCTCCAATGAAGAACTCCTTGGTACATGAAGCGATTAGAAATATAATAAGCGACAACTTTAAACTCCGTTCATTACCATTAGAACCGTAATTAACATCAGTGTTCCAATCTGAAGAAAACAATACCGAAATTACCACTATTAGCGCTGTAATTTTAAAATACTGGTGCTGTAATTAACTGTCAGCAATAACAAATAAAACCAGATCTGATGATGCCTTCAGAATTGGGCATACATTTATGTGCACATGCTCTGTGCGCATGTGTGTGTATCTCAGAGAGAGAGAGAGAGAGAGAGAGAGAGAGAGATAAATGTGCACATGCTCTGTGCGCATGTGTGTTTATCTCTCAAAGAGAGAGAGAGAGAGAGAGAGAGAGAGAGAGAGGGAGAGAGAGAGAGATAAATGTGCACATGCTCTGTGCGCATGTGTGTTTATCTCTCAGAGAGAGAGAGTGAGAGATAAATGTGCACAGGCTCTGTGCGCATGTGTGTGTGTGTGTGTGTGTATCTCAGAGAGAGAGAGAGAGAGAGAGAGAGAGAGAGAAAATATGCTTTGGCGTCAGTCTTGGCATGAGTATGAGTAAGACAAGCTGTCATGCCGAGACTCACTCTCTCTCTCTCCTCCAGATGGTTGCACAAGTTTCCCTTCGACCCATAAACACAATGTTTAGTCTGACATCGACTCCTTACGGTTATTTCTGTATTCTCTGCTCTCCGCATTTTATCTCTTTTCACCCACGGGCATTCTGTTCGGCAGAATATAACTATTTACAATTCTAATAATAATATCGTTACCGTATTCTCTACATTATATTTGCAAATGTTGATAATGAAATCTTAATATCGGAAAATAAATTGGCAGGATATTTATCAAAGGTTTATAAACATTTACATACACTGAATTTATATTATGAATGTTGAACACGTATTGCAATACACAGTGATAGGCTATGTGATATACAAAATGTACTTTTATATATATATACATATATATTCGGATACACACACAATACAAATATGTATATGTATATATTTATTTATATATACATATACAGTATATATACTGTATATATATAAATATACATATATATATACAGTATATATATATATATATATATATGTGTGTGTGTGTGTGTGTGTGTGTGTATGAATGTACATATATACACGGTAAGAAACTCGCATTAAACCGCTGACATTAAATCATGACGTCATTAATACGTACATTACCACACAAAATACCAGCGACAACAATAATTTTCAGGTTCTGTAGGATTTCCTCAGTTATACACCAATTGCTAACCTGAAATTATCATCACCTTTATTGTCGAACTTATACTAAATATAAATACTTCATTTAATAACACCAACACCTCACATTTCCGTTAACCACAGTCGCTCCTGTTCGCAGGCGGCCAAAACCAATTACTTGCATAATCACCGTCGCACCGCCGACGGGCATCAACCGCTTCCGTCTGCTAACAGGGAGACTATGGGCAACGTCCCTTAAAATCCCCAGAGGGAAAAGACCTTTAAAAGCCGCCCAACTTCATTAAAATCCCCTAAAATTCCTAAAAGTCCGTCACATCCCGTCGATCGCTCCCAAACACCAAATTTTCCTCTGTGCCTTTAATCATCACCTCTGGAGTCGTTAGAGGTCCAGTTTGTGGTGGGGTAGAACGGTGGGGAAGTAGGAAGTGCAGTAGCAGAACCCACTTTATGGGTACGTTCGAAAAATGGGGAAGAACAAAGGGGAAGCGCAGTTCGTGGGTGGGAATGATAAAGGGTATAAGGATAGGTGGGAAGAGGGAAGGCGACGAACAAAAGGTGGAAAGCTTTTTTGTGGGTAGGGAAAAAAAGAGGAAATGTATGGCACCTGGGGATGCTGGTAATGGGTGAGATGATGAGGAAATAACAACGTGAAACTTTAGTGATGGGGAAGAATGGGCGTCAAAATTGGGGTGGGTATGCTGCGGGAATGAGTGGGGAAGAAAAGTAGAAACCGTGACGTCACTGTGGGTGGGGAAGAAGATGTGAAGGGGTAGGCCCCTGATGTGGATGGGGAAGATGGGTGGTCGTATGAGAAGGGGTTAGATTATAGAAGGGCGAACCAGTTCGCGAAAGGATTCAGCGCCGTCTATGCTTTTCATCCAAAACCGAAATCAAGTCAGGATGGAACGTCAATGAGAAACAAAAAGTTGATTTTGAGAGATATTCTCATCTGAGAGAGAGAGAGAGAGAGAGAGAGAGAGTAGTACTTGAAGATAATTACAAATCTACTCCCTCATATCTCAAGTCAATGCGTAATCTTCACCTTAAGAATTAAAATAAACAAAAACATCTGAAATTACTGGACTTCTGATTAAAGTTTGTCTAAATATGAAAACTAAATGCAGACAGAATTAAACTATTGGAGGCTCCACTGGCCTTGAATACACCTAAGCACCTAACCTTGTTTCCAAGGCTGCGCGTACCAATCTGTTGCCAAAATACACTATTATGTTGTCATCCGGTTCAGTCCCACAATGAAAACCCCCTCGTGAAAGAAAAATTTGAAGACGTGCGTCCGAGAGCTATGGAGATCACGTCCTTGCATAAAAGTCACGGATATATTCCTTCAACGGGAAGCCCAGATCTGGCGGCCCTTCTCAAAGCCCAAAAAAAGAGGATTCTCAATACTCTGATCTGAAAATGCAGGTAAGAAAGCCTTTTTGTGAAGTCCAGAGCTGAGCCTAAAAGTCTAAAAGTCTAAAAGCCTATTTCTGCAGCCCAGGTGTAAAAGCTTATTTCTGAGACCCTGTCACTAAAACCAAAATTCAGGAAGTCCATGCTTGAAAGCCTACATATGAAACCCAACGTGTAAAAGCACCTTTCT
The DNA here is from genome assembly GCA_039081455.1 of Macrobrachium rosenbergii. Lineage (NCBI taxonomy): Eukaryota > Metazoa > Arthropoda > Malacostraca > Decapoda > Palaemonidae > Macrobrachium > Macrobrachium rosenbergii. The sequence continues at coordinate 16,793 of JANJGK010007471.1, read as the reverse complement.
GATAGCCAAGCTCTTAAAGCCCACTCCTGAGTGGTCAGGAGTGAACAACTCTCTTTAGAGCCTAGTTTTAAAAGCCTTTCTGAATGACCAAACATAAAAGCCTTATTATGAAAGCCCCTTTTCAAAAGGATCAGTTCTAAAAGCAATTTTCTGAAAGTTCACGTGTGACGCCTCCCTTTAGAAGCCCTGTTGTTAAAGACTTCCTGAAAGGAAAGATGTGAGAACCTATTTCACACAGCCAAGACGTGAAAGCCCGCTTCACACAGCCATGATGTGAAAGCCATTACATACAGCCAAGATGTGAAAGCCTATTACATATAGGCAAGATGTGGAAGCCCTTTTCACACAGCCAAGATGTGAAAGCCTATTTCACACACCAAGATGTGAAAGCCCATTTCACACAGCCACGATGTGAAAGCCTATTGCATACAGTCAAGATGTGAAAGCCTATTACATACAGCCAAGATGTGAAAGCCCGTTTCACACAGCCAAGATGTGAAAGCCTATTTCACACACCAAGATGTGAAAGCCCACTTCACACAGCCAAGATGTGAAAGCCTTTTTCACACAGCAAGACGTGAAAGCCCATTTCACGCAGCCAAATGTGAAAGCCTATTTCACACACCAAGATGTGAAAGCCTATTTCACACACCAAGATGTGAAAGCCTATTTCAGACAGCCAAGATGTGAAAGCCTATTTCACACACCAAGATGTGAAAGTCTACTTCAGACAGCCAAGATGTGACAGCCGTTTTCTGAGAGCACACTTGTGAAGACCTATTTCTGACTGCCCACGTTACAAAGCCTTAAACTTAAATCAAAAGGACATTGGCTCCCTAACCACTAAACTTCACCTGCAAATGCTTTTTAATGTTTTTTAAAATGTCTACCTGACAAAACATACGTAAAAATAAAATTAATGAATAAATAAACTAGGTACAGTAAGAACCAATACATTTCATACAAACCTTCTCTCCTGTATCCACGACAACCGCCACCCTCTACCACTGCCAAAAAGATTCTCTCTCACTTTTTAGCTCTGTGCATAAAAAATTAAGTTACATAACAAAATACGATATATCTGAGGGCCAAACAGCCCAAAAATAGCTGGATGGAGGAGTTTTCATCGGCTCATTTGTCGGCGAGGAAAGGTGTCTTCCACATGCTCAGAGAGAGAGAGAGAGAGAGAGAGAGAGAGAAATAAAAATATCATCTACCCACTCCAACGCGTTAGAGAGAGGTGGAGGGGGAATTCCACTAGCACCAATAAGACTATCAAAACTGACGAAATCACAAATGCTTGACATTTTCCCCACTTTATAAAAAAAACTCTTAAAAGATGACGCGTTCTACAAAATGCCGCATTACTTCGTGGAAATCACACGGAGGACACCAAAAACCTGAACTAATCCACCTCTTCCAACCCCGTGTAAATCAGTATTGTCTAGAATTCATCAGACCTTCAGCAATAAACACCTAAGCTGTACATTTCCTCCAGAAAACCAGAGGCTTTCTTCTGGGAGGGAATCTGATACGTTGTACGTTATTCTTAATGCACTTTTATATTTAAAATAAGAACAAGTGAAAAATGCGCCAAAGTTTCTTCGGCGCAATCGAGTTTTCTGTACAGCGTATAATGCTGTATGAAACTCTCAGCCGCGGCCCATGAAATTTCCTGCCACAACCCGATTGTGGCCTGTGTTATTGGCACCTATAGCGGTAACAGACGCACGATCATGGCTAACTTTAACCTTAAATAAAATCAAAACTAATGAGGCTAGAGGGCTGCAATT
>JANJGK010007471.1:7500-10000 GCA_039081455.1 Macrobrachium rosenbergii | reverse complement strand
TGCGAATGCCCCATGAAAAGATCAAAATGTCTATGTAAACCGGCAACTGAATGAATAATCAAAGCAAACTGAAGAATTTTCGGTGTTCCGCGCTCATCGTGAAGGAGAGAGAAACATTTTGAGTAAAAACTCAAGAGATCAATATTCTAGAGAGAGAGAGAGAGAGAGAGAGAGAGAGAGAGAGTCCCAAGCGTACAGTATGATCCTTAAACCCTGGAAATAAGTTTACAAAAATAATAATATATAAATTAATACATAAATGAAGGCTCTTAAAACTGGATAAAGATATGTGAAAACTACTGGAACGTGAAATTATTGAAAAACAGAATCTCAATCAACGGACACAAAAACCTCAGCACGACAAACCTGTCTGTTGAATAAAGGAAGGATTTACGAGTCTGGCAAAACAGGAATTAGAAGAACGTTCCAAAGCTCATCTCAAACGGAAAACTTAACGCTTGTTTTCCAGTTTTTATCGAACAAACTGCAAATGTTTTCCCTGTCATTCACTCACCCTAATACTTCCCTAATCCCCACCGTGACTCACTACGGTCAAATGGGACTCAAAGCCATTTAATAAGTTCGAAGCCACGATTTTTTTTTTCTCTTTAGATAAAGTTGCTTGCCTCTACTAAATAGGTTTCATCGTTCTCAAAATTATCTTCGACCAAAAGCGTTATTTCGTTAGAAGGTTTGCGCTCTCTCTCTCTCTCTCTCTCTCTCTCTCTCGATCCGAAACCAAGGAGATACAACACGGATACAAAATACCTGATACGGAAACCAAGGCACACGCTAAACAAATAAAGAGAAAAATCGTTTCCAATGCAGGGGCCATGATTTACCCATTACATACTGCGGCAGGAAGGTACCCAAGGTCACCGGGTCTCTCTCTCTCTCTCTCTCTCTCTCTCTCTGTATATATATATATATATATATATTCACATATATATACTGTATGTATATACTCTATATACACACACACATAGGTGTCTGTGTACATATGCGCGCATGCGCGCATATACAAGTGCTATTAAGGTCTAAAAGTGAACATTTAGATTAAAATCAAATAATTTACCTTTAACTTCGTATCCAGACTTTGTGTAAGTGTTCTCACTGGAGCGTTTATGTTACATTAAAGTCCAAATGTCAAGAGAAATTGGTCTACAAAACAGTCTCGCGCGGAAGTTGATGTGATACTCAGGCCTGAGCATGTTGACAAATTAGCCTGAATTTTGAATTTTGCAAAAGGAGTCATTGTGTGTCTGTGTGTGTGGGCAGCACATGTGCATATGGAATCCTAACGATGTTTGGGTGAGCTGTTGCGTGGATATATCAGTTCAAATCTAGTGACTTCCCTTCGATTATTATAAATAGAATCTCTCTCTCTCTCTCTCTCTCTCTCTCTCTCTCTATATATATATATATATATATATACATATACATACAAACATATAGGTCTGGGCAGAGGCCAATGGAAGCGGCAAACTAGCGTTCTTATCTAGTGAAGGTAAAATAAAAGTCCGAAATGGAAGGAAAATTCTTCCTAATGTGACCAAGTCAATAAAAAACAAAAATCTGAATGACTTAAAAACTATGGACAGATTCTGATTTTTTAGATTTATTTCTAATGTTAACTATACAAAAATACAATTCTTTTTCAAATTGTTCATCCACCCATGATTTATGAGTGACTAAATAAGCGGATGAACAATCATGACTCTCTTCTAAACTAACAACTATTTGACATTTTCCACGTTTAATTGTCCTTTTCTCGAAAAGATCAATAATTCATATAGTCCCAGAGAGAGAGAGAGAGAGAGAGAGAGAGAGAGTAAAACAAACCTCACAACAAGTATCTTCATCAGAGACAGGGAGAGACAAGGCAAACTTGGCAAGTAATCTGGTTCCAGATATGTCGTGAGTCGGTGGTGAAACTGAAATTTTATGCAAAGAAACAAATAAAAGACATTCAGAGCCTTTAGGCTGTACGTCTGATTAAAAAAATATATAAAAAATAAGAAACGAACTCTATGTTTTCCTGCTATCACATACGTTTTTATTATAAAGTTCGCACGTTTCAACAAAGGCACTTTCGTTTACTTGTTGAGGCTTCGTCCCCTGTCCATGTTTATGTTATCTCTGGGGTTCCTAGATATTAAGGAGCCAGACCCAATAATCTTAGCAATATGGTAAAAAATGTTCATACCATGGTTCATGTGGTCTAGACAACGAGCGAGAACAGGAGAATGTGCTGCACACACCCAAAGCAATGGAGGACGAGTCAGATTATACCGAAGGGGTGTACGTCGTAGGTGAGAACTTGGGAATATTTCTGAATATTCTGGAAGCGATCTGTAACCCGTGTGAGAATTTGAGAATTGAAGAAACCCTCAGCTTATGATCAAAGTGATCTAGGCCACTAATGACAGCTGGATAATTAAGGAGTTATGGAAAATGGGTTAAAACACTAAAAAATGGGAAAAACTTAAAATTGAAAACT